>VALG01014171.1:0-12317 GCA_009835305.1 Ipomoea purpurea | reverse complement strand
GTATATATTAGTATGGTAGTCCGTATGGACCGAAATGTCGTTTTTGTATTTAGCGGTATTATAATTGTTGTTGTGTTGAAGAGGGAACCAAAATGGTATGCACCATATATTGGCCAAAAATGTAGATGCGGTTCTAAGAAAGAAAAATTTATTGGGGAAAAAATAAGTGACTTACGTCTAGGATAAAACCAATGAGACTAAAAAAGTGTCATCCGCACCATAACTATATGATATTATTCATGTCGCATCTGACATTCATACATATATTGTTGATCCACAAACTAGTAATTGTTTCTGTCTAGAATTTTTTTACAAGTTTTCCAATTTCCTGATGACATCCTAGGCTCTTTGCCGTTCAACTCTTAACATCCTAGGATTCTGACCTAGGCTTACTATCTCAACGGTTCGACAAGACTCTTGACAACTGTAACACACTCAAATTAAACAAAAGAGATACACAAATGCGGAAGCGATTTCAAAATACAAACTCAAGGTGTTATGCCACGCTTAGGTTACTCTAAACCCAAACGCACAGCTTACAAAGTGTTTTACTCAAATCCAAATACAAAGCTTTTATCTAATACAAAGGTTCTATCTAATCAAAATACTATAGTCGGGGTATCAATTCTACGCGCGCTTTCGACTAGCCACAAGAGTTCAGATCCTGAAATCATTTTACAAAAATTAGCGATAATCTAAGTAAATATCACTCAACACGTAATGATACATAGTATACTTTTATATCAAAATAGGTTTTTGCAACGGTACATGAATATATATTATATATAATATATATACTATGTATATATTATTATATATATATATTATATATAATATATATCATACCAACGACTCAGCTGAAGGATTCAGAAGATACCAATAACAATATCAATTTAGGTATAACTCTTCAATAAATACTTAATAATCTTCAAAGTGGATTCAAGAGGATCAATAGAACATCAACAAGATAGGATTCATCAAGAGTATCTCAATTCAACAAACACAATGGTAATAAATAATCAAGGAATCATATAACAATAGCCAAACGCTCATATCAATTCAACCTTATAACAGTTCCAACTTTACACCACAAGAGACCACCCTGTACACCAGTCCAACCTTATTCACCAAATGAGGCCTAGCTTCTTCCATCACTCCAATGAAGCATAAGCTTCTTCCACCGATCCAAAGGAGCATAACTCTCCAAATTCCACCAATCTAATGGCGAAGCCTCAATAATACAATATAATACAATATATAACCAATAAAGCGTATATATATACCATCGAGTTACTCAAGAATAAAATGATATCAAGGAACGAGGATTCACAAGAGACTTACAACTCAAATGGATGTCAAAGAGTTCACAATATACAAGAAAGACTAGCAATGCACCAAAGACCAAACAATAATGCACCGGGAAATCAAAGAGTGCATTCTGGAAATCAATTCCCAGGACATGACGTCAAATGTCACGGGAAACCAAAGCCCGTCGCGTTTACCTGTACGAAGGCCACGGGTGAGTGCAATGGGAAAGAGATTCCCGCCACACACTCCCTCAAGACACCTTGCGGGATTCCTCACGGGAAAACAATGCCCGTGAGACATGCCCGCTAGGCCAAAATGACAGCAGAATAGTACGTGAACATAAGTGATATCTCACACAGCAGAATGCTATTTCATCAACACAAGGGCTAAAAACTCAACAAAATCCATACACAACTCTAGAATATCAATAGCTCAAAGGAATCAAGAATAGACAATATAGCTCAAGATCAACACTAACAATACACAAGAACAATGATTATTTCAAGAAGAATGCAAGATCATCAAGAACATTTATATATGTCGGAAAATAGGTTTTGATGGACATGGAGTTTACCTTTTAAGCTTAGCAATCCAACAAATCTCCCAATGCTCAACTAGGCAAGACATCTCCTCCTTATTCATCTTAGGAACCCCAAAACCAGTAAGGAAAAAGGGAAGAATCATAAGGATGGTGAAATAGAAAGGAATGGGAATAGGATATGGGATCTTACCAAACCTTAGCTGAAAATTCATAAAAGAAGAAGCTTTCTTGATTTCTTGAAGATAGATGAAGGATGAATATTTAGTGGAAGATGAGGGGAAATGGCGTGAACCATGAAGGGTAGAGGAGGAGGAGGAGGTTTGTAGGGATGTCTAGGTTATATTGTATCTTGTAGATATGATAGATATACATATGATATGTATTACGAGGGAATATGAATTTGTTCTCTTATTATTTATTATATAGCATTTGTAAAAGGGAAGCCAAGAATAATACATTAGGGGTATAGTAAGTACTATAGGTATTGTATATAGTTAATAGGTATGTAATATAGTAGTATATCGTGGATCGTAGTAGTACGTGATGTATAGTAGTACTGGTATGATATAAGACGAAGGTATATAGGCTACGTAGGCGCAAGTAGTATTAGAAGTTAGCTACTGTGAGTGGGCCAGTCGAGCAATCAAATAATCGATGGCGAAGTTATGAGAATGGTAGAACACCATAGCAAATAATTGAAATGTCTTAAGGAGAATAAAGTACAGATACGGGACTAGGTGAAGGGTGAGCTTGGAATAATAAGTTATTTTAGGCAAAATCACTTGGAGGTGATAGGGTAATCGGTTGTTTTGAAATAAATCCTCGGAAATGAAAAACGCTGTGGTCACACTGATTCGTAGTGTTTGATGATGAGGTTATTTGGCTGATGTGTAGTTCTTGTATATCTTCCACAACCCACTCCCCAGCAGCTGATTTAATTGGGAAACATTAGACCATTTTTAAGATGCATAGGGGTTCCGGCCGTCGTTTATGAGCGGATTAGAGTGCCATAAATTCTTGCTCATGGGTGGTGCCTCCTTTGATGGGGATTAGTGGAGGGGGCCATTGGCTCGCAGGAGGGCCTATGCGCGCTAGGCCGACATGGGGAGAGGCAGAGATTGCTGGAGAGGTTGTTCGCGGCCTGCGCCGGCCAAGGCGTGGCCCGCTGGGGTGTCGGTTCGTGAACCCATGCGGCGGTAGGGCCTTCAGCGTGGCTTATCCTCCAAGCGCGCGGAGTATGCCGTATAGGCAGGCCGGGAGGTTGGGCCGGGCCGTGCCGGGCAGTGGGGTGGCCGACCGTGTGCTTTGCCTGCTCGTCGGTGACACTGCGGGTCCCAGCGGCCCCGGCCGCGCTGGTGGGCCTACAGCCGGGCCGGGCGTGTTTGGCCGGCCGCGGCGGCCTAGGGAGAAGTCAGCGGGCGCCTGGCCCGCCCGGCGTGACGCACCCGGGCTCCAGTGCGCGGGCCTGTGGCCGCGCCCGGCGTCAGGGGGTTGGGTCTCGGTGTAAAAAGAAAAGCAAAGAACCAAAACAAGCATCCGCATGGCAGGGTGGGCGGGTGCGCCGAGCTGGTGGCCCGGGGTGGTGTGAGCAAGGTGGCAAAGGCGCTAGCTCTGAAAGGCGGAGACGTGTGTCGATGGGAAAAAACAGCGAGTGGGGTTGAGTGGACAATGTGGGACACGTGGACGCCAAAAAGAAGGAGGGGGAAGTGCTATAGCAATAGGGGTCCTGATCTTAGCTAAAGGGCAACTCAGACACGACAGACTCCTGGTCTAGTGGTCTTGATCTCATACTCTTAATCCAGTTACCTGGGTTCGATTCCTGTCAGTAGCATAGTCAGCTATAGCCCATCGCTTGGGCCTTCCTTGGCGCTTGTTCTTTGTATTTGGGGCGCCATTCTAGCATGTACTCGGCTGTTTGTAGCTCATTTGGGCTACGCCTAAGCCCAGTTCTGGACACTGTACCGATTTATGTGGACCCGGTCTAATAAAACCACCTAATCTCTATGAAATTAAACCTTCATAACCCCTGGTCGTCTTCCGGTCCATGCAGGCCCCCGCCATTGTTCTTTGTATTCTGGGCTGCCATTCTAGGCTGTACTCGGGCTTTTTGTACCTCTTCTAGGCCTACGCCCTACCAGTTCTGACCCTTGTACCCGATTATGGGACCCGTCCATAAACCATCACCCTCTCTATGCAAGTATTAATCCCTGTCGCTTCCTCACAATGCAAAGGCGCCATCGTGTGGGCAAGAATACGGGATTAGATGTGTTCTTTGGGATACATGGGATGCGCCTCCTGTAGAGAGCTCGAAATCGGCAGATCCCATAATCTAGACTAAGAAGCCGATGAGCATATTCTGGATTGCTTCGTCGAACATTACTCCTCACAGAATGTCGACCACCGGGCGATGTAAGATTCACTCTAAGTGGATGTGACTGAGAACCTTATGTATACAGATGGTTTTTACTTTCTCCAATCTTTCAACTCATCTAAATTATCCTCAAGTGTATTGGTTATTATAGTACCTCATCCCAATCTGTGTAAGTAGGGCTTCCACTATTTTAGGTGTCAAGGAACTCCTAAATGCATCAAGCACTTCCACTTATACTAAATGCACTCTCAGATGCAACTGTGGAAATAGGAACTGCAAGCACATCTCTAGCCATTTTGGAGATATTAAAATCCATCACTATGCTCTTCCACCACTTAAAAATCAATACTCACAGATTCTCTCCTCACCAGATTTCACTCCCCAGTAATTTGTAGCTCTGTCGCTACTGCTTCCCACTCTCCAGTCTCTTTTTTTTTTTTTTTGTTTTTTTTTGTTTTTTAAGTTGCACTCTACATCTTTGACAGAGGCTACAACTAGCATAGTACCCTGGACGGACAGGTTGGTTAGAGGATGAATATGTCAGAGATGTAGCGCATAGTCATTATAGCATGCAACCATTGGGAATTAGAACCAGTTGACAAAAAGCTTTTCCGACAACAAATTGCCTTTGACACCCCATACAACTGGACACTGGTGGGAGTATCCTCATATCCTTGGGCAGAAATTGCAAAAGAAATGAATGGTTCATTTTTTCTGGATTCCCAGTACTATCAAAGTTGTCTTCTTTTTATCCCCATTGCCGTATTAAACAATAAACACGATAACAAAGTAGAATATTTTATAATAAACATAAACCAAATAAAGCACAAGGGTTTACTTTAGATTCTTAGCTTTATATATCTCAGCATGGCAACTAAGACAGGAGATCCAAGAAAGATTGTAAAATGACTAAAAGAACCAGATAGTTCTCACTGTCATTTCCTAAAATTTCAAGCTTCATTAGCTTTCAACAGTCGCGATCCAGTACGAAGGGCAGAACCAAGCAAAAAGCAAAAAAGAGGATCATTGATGATAGGATCAAGCCTTTATATGAATTGCGTGTTGAGCATGAATGTAGGGCTGTTCACCTTGGGGCATCAGCTGCAAGCTTTGCTTTCACAACAAGGAGTTCAGCAAGTCTCTGACTTATCAACTAGTAGGTGAGTGTCGCTAAAACCATCTCACGGCATCCTCACCCTTTTTACGACTCCCATCTGCAACCTCAAGCCTCTGAATACTAGTTAGGCATATGGGCTATACACTCATTTGTGCATATACTGAGCCCTAACAGAAGAAGACCCAACAACAACTTCTTTAAAAATCCCAAAGGTATCTTAGAAAAGCATTTCCACTGCAGTGAACATTTTAATCCACCTAATAGACAGTCCTAAGGCTTGGATAATCGCCTATAGAATAACCGGACAAAGAAATAATATTTTTGAACTCATAATATCCAAAAATGTCAAATGCACATATAATTAATCCTCTAGCAGAAGTCCATGTATCAGTGTTAAGCGACCCTTGGGTGCCAACGTATAACAACTTCTTAAACCAGCCTCCTCAGGAATTTTGTAAATCCTAGAAATAGTCCACCTAGAAGGGAATCTGAAACAAAGGACAGAGCTAAACAAAAAAAAAACAAAAACAAGAATAAACTTTGAGCCTGAACCCTCACACTAAAGGGGTTCATATAGTAGGGGGATGGATCATCTACACAATGGCTCCTAATGGCCTCTTGATTAAAGACCCATGTCCCAAAGCCCCCACAGGAGCCTCTGTTACAGAAGCTTGAACAGTAGTGAAGTGGAAGGACTGCCTTGTAGTCTTGATGAGGATTTTTTTAAGGCAGGGCCCCTATATGATTTCTCAAAGATGATGAACCATGTTTCTTAGACTGACAGACAAATACTTTCAAGCAGTAAATGCACTTGCCTTTAACCACTATATCTCCAGAGTCATAGATCTTTTCAAAGTGATCCAGACTGGTAATCTAGACTCAACCACCTTTCTCTTTTTTTGCAAGAACAGCAGGAGTCACCTGAGGCTGCTGAGCAGGTTTCTCAGTGCCTTGGGTTTGTCCTCCATGTCCTCTTGAGTTGAGGGTTGAGGTCCAGAATCAGGAACATTGATGCTCTCCATCTAAAATGATGGGCATCAGTTAAAGGTCCAACAAACCCAAGTACTCAAGTACTCAGCAAAGACAACAATCACATAAACTATAAAGAAATCAAATTCAGACACTTGTTTGTGTCATCATGTAGCAAGATTGTACAATTTCACAATTACATATTTACATATTTACATTTAGTTAAGGGTCAGTATCAGTCTCCATAAACATAGACAAAGAATGAAAGAAATCTAGATTCAGTGAACTGTATCGAGTTCATCATTATCTGGATTTCAGTTAATGGCTTTTCCACACATAAATGGAAATTTAAGTATGAAACTTGATAATGTTCATTCGAATGCCTTTAACTTTAAAGGGACATGCGACAAGGTAGAGTTCGCGGGTATGAATATCACCATGAAGATTCACCACTGCTTTGTCTGTTTGTTTGATGGGTACATCCATTATGTAGGAATTGATCATAAAGCACAATTATATCAGGAACCTCAAGAAAGTTTAGAAATATGATATCCACAATAAGTGTCATATTTACTAATGGTGGATCCGGATCTTGACAGCGAACCCTAGTGCCCGTACAGAATGGGGATATTCAGAAGTGTATAGCTGAAGTAAATCGACAAAACTGCAAACACTAAGGTTTGTGTTTACAACATGCTTCGCACCGCATAAATAATCACAAGCATTAATGCGATATATAACACAAATATAATGACATGGCCTCAGTGAATAAGAGATCAGCAAATCACTAATAAATAATTAAAATAGGGTTTGTGATTACAGACAGCTTCCACCAGTTAAATAGATCACGAACTAACGATATATAACACAGAATATTAAAACATTGCAGTGAGTTAAAATCAGTACAAATCAAAAAAGTAAAAACTAGGTGGTTTGTGCTTTACTTGGTGTATCCCCTTAATTATTCTCTCCCTGGAGAACGAATCGTGGCATCTTACTCAATATAATCATCCATGAAGAACTCGAGATATAGGGGTTTTCCACCACCAACAGGAAAACCGACCACCGGATCGAAAATATAATACCAATCAGGACAATCGGAGTATCGGTTAAAAGTAGTATTCGGAGATAAGTCAGAGTCTGCAGTCTTCTCAGACTTTACCGTCTATTGAGAAGAAAAACAACAGCTAAGATTTGTTTGAAGGAAGTAGAGAGAAACGAGATAATACCCATATCTGCTTTAGATGTAGAGAGAGGTCAGCGAAATGGAGGAGAGGAGGAGTATTAGGAGGACGTCAGAGAAGTCTCAGAGAGTAGAGAGAGAGAGAGTAGCGGGACTGCGCAATAATGGACCTCATCAACCGTTCAACAGGTACAGATATACTAACATTAGAACGACGTCGTTTGAGTAATCATACCGGACCCTACCACTAATAAAACTTCGGATAATGTTAACGGGTCGGAATGGAAAAAAGACCAACCCTAGCCAGGATTTTGGTTTATCCGGCGTCTTTTAGCTTGGTATCGGATCGGAGCGCATGTTTTTCGGATGTCGGTCGGACGGATTCCGTGGGTTGGGTCAGTTTGCACAGCCCTAGCTAGTGTCATTACTCTTTATTTAAAAAAAAAAAAAAAAAAAAAAAAAACAATTTATGTGGCTCAGATTGCTCACTCTCTCACATCAGCCCAATTTTTTCTCTTTCTTCTTTATCTTTTCACCTCTCAGCCATTGTTTCTTCTCCGGCTCTTCCTCTCACTTTCCTCCATTTTTTTCTCATTTCTTCTCCGTATGTTCCCCTCTCTCTTTCTCTCCGTCATTTTTCTCTGTTTCGTTCTTTTCCTCAGATCTATCTCTTTTGATCTAGCTATTTAGGCCATTCATTTCTCTTCTTCTTTCAGGCACTATTTGATGTTAATGGCTTTCGTTTGATCTCCCAAGCTTTGTTGAAAAAATGAAATGGAGAAAAGCAGTAAACAGTGAAATGGGTGTGTTTGGGCGCCAGATATATCTTCTCAGGAAAGAAACCAAAAGACTTTTTTTTAAGAAGAAGAAAAGTTGATGTTGATAGCGCCAGCTAAGGGAGTTTATATTTGGGAGTAAAAAAATTCGCATCATGTAGAATTTTCCTAAATTATTTTAATTTTTCTCTAAATCTAATTTTAGATATATTGCAGGGATTGTGCTTTTTGCATGCTCATATTTAGTCTTTGGAGTGTGAATACAATAACAAGATTATCTGATGGGAACATATTTGATGAATTCCAGTGGGTCAATGGTGAATTGGTATTCAGTACTATGATGTTTATGAGATGAGACAGTAATTGCCATTTTTATTTTGAAAGAAAAGTCACTGTCATTTGTATGATACATATATTTTATATATCCACTGTACATTTTCATTAGAATATAAATTTGAATTTTTATTCATTAGGTTTGAGGTTGTAAACTCAGGACTGTTAATATAAAAATAGATATGTGTTGTATTTATTTATTCTAAATGCATAATTAGACAGAAAAGATTACATGTTATTTTATTAACGGGTTTTTCAAGTTGGGGTGGAGTGGTTTTCATTGAATTCCAAAATCAAGACTGTAATGATTTCCTAATCATTAAGGTGGCAATTTTCTAAGATTAAGTGGCGGATCCGCAACTAAAAAGTGCTCTGGCGATTTTGAGAGAAAAAAAAAAGCGATTTTTTTTCCCACAAGTCCTCCGACGGTTTTCCGGCGCAGGTGAGTCTCGGCCGGCCATTCTGATTCGGTAGAAAGCCTCGTCTCTCCAAGGCGGACACGGCCATGCAAGGGAGGTGGCCGGATTCCGTCGAGGAGGCCTTCAGAGAGATGCGGAAGCTTGCGGCCAGTCTGTGTCGCGAAGTTTGCGTTCTCTCCAGCGCGATTCAGGCTCTCAAGGCAGGCGATCCTCTCCCAAGGCCGTCCATGGCATTCGTCAAAGCCCCAGTTTCAATCCGCATCCACTCACGATCAAAATCGGAGGCTAAATGCGAAGGGCGACGATCGCAGCTGCGAGGAAACTAAGGTTTCGGCCATGGAGTCTTCGCGTCGTCGCAGGCCAATGGCTAGGGTTTCGGCCGGTCTTGCGGCCGCCGACGATCCAGAGCTCCGGTGCCCCATCTGTTGGCGTCGGAGGGGGCTTGGCAACCAGGAGGTTGATCGAAGCGTTCAGATTGGTGATCGGCGATCTGACATCATCGCCGGCGATCGTTGGTTCCCTCGACTTCTGCCTTGCCGGCTCCGGTGACAATTCCGGCTCCAATAGGTCATGCTGAACATCTCGAAGGGCTTGGAGAGGCCGTCGGAAGTCGATCGCCATTCACAGAAGGCGGTCTGGCCAGTAGAGGCGTCTACGGCGAGTGGTGGACCTCCGACCTCTTGCGCGACGATTCCGGCCAGTGCGCCGGTCGCAACCCCCATGTCAGCTCTATGGGGGTGAGAAGGGATGGAGTAGCACACGGCCATCGCAATCAGACCGGTGGGATGAAGGCGGATCGCGATGATTTGCGTGATTGCGTCCGAGGAGAGCAGCGCGATTGCGCGTTTTTGGCTAACACTGCCGGCCTCCGCTCCAGTGGGGCCGTGATCTTGACGGAGGGAAAGGAGACGCAGTGTGAAGGGAAGACCTCAGAGGTTCGCGCATTTATCCGCTAATCGGCCACTGCCGCTAAGGCAGTAGCTCGCCGCCGGCAGTGAGCCAGCCGTTGCGCAAACCTGAGAAGGGCCAGTCGTCCAAGGTGGTCGTCTCCTCTGCAGAACCCAAAGCTTGGGAAGGGGAGGGGAGACTGGGCCAAGGCAGCACTTGTTCTTGCTTCTGTTAATGGCAATATCGAAAAGGCGAAGAAGATGATCGAGCCAGACGATCTCTGGGCCTCTTGTACAGGCTGGGTTGGAGATGAAGAGGAGAGTGGCGGGTCTAAGAGTGGTGGTCTACACCTCCGATCACAGGCCAGGGCTGTTTTCAAGAAGCCATAGGCGGAAGATGAACCGCCCCACCAACAATGGGTCTCGAATGCTCCGTGGTGTCTCGGTCTTTGCCGTGTCGCCTAAAGAAAGATAAAGAAGGGGAGGTTCACGAAGCTTGTGGCCCAATGGTGGCCAAGTCCATCGACCAAGGTGGTCCTTCAACTTCCTGGAAAACCAACAACGTGGCCTGGAATATTCGCATAATCCCCGTGCTCGTCGAAGTAAAAAGAAAGAGTCTCGGGTGAGGCCTTATGTTGCCTCCCATGGAAAGGAACTGAGGGCAAGGCAGCGCAACTCGCCAGGTAAGTCTTCGGCTTCTCCTGTTAAGTGTGTTTATGGGAATGGGCATGCCTCGTCAATGGTTTCTAATCGGCAAGCTCATATGGAGCAAGCTGGTCATAGGGACGTTGATGGGGCTCCTAATCGGCTTAATCATTTGGACAAAGCTGGTAATAGGATGAGCAATGCCCATGGTTCCCAGCTTGGCGTTTGAATGTCGAGACGCCAAATTTGGAACCGGCCAACACACGAGTGATGTTAAGTCTCCATCGTGTGTTGCCTTCCCGCCTTTGTTCGATTCCAGTGGGGTGTCTATTCCCCATGGAATTGGCAGTAATGTATGTGGACTATGTGTTAGTCCATTGCCTAAGCCTCCTGGTTTTGTGAATGCTACCCATGCTGCTATTGCCGTACCACTTGAGCATGTGAATGCTACATCATGTGGGCTTGGCAGTGTGGGTGAAGGGGTGGCAGTTGTGTGCCAATCCTCCTCTTTGGACACCCAACTTGGTGATGCCAGAAAGGGTGGTTGTTGTGAAGTCACGGCAGCCCCAAGTGGAGTTGTGCGCCATGATGCTATGTCTAGCTTGGGGGAAGGGGGGAGAATTGCTATTGATTCGGCTCACCCCTCAACTGGACATGGCAATGTTGATGATTCTCTCTATTTGCGTAAAATGGTGGATGGGAAGGGGACACAAGGTGTGGGACACTTTGGCATGGGTGGTGAACGACTTGGCGAGATAAGGCCATGTCTAAAACCGTAACACATGTCGAGGGGTTACATGCTTTGAGCCCGGCTTCTTTAATCCCAAATGGGGTGGGAGATACGGCTTCGATTGGTTTAGCCAAGAGCCAATCCAATCCCAAATGTTTGGCACATAATCTATGCTTGATGTTTGGGTGGAAATGCCCATTTTGATTGATGATGAGAGAGGGATGGTTGTTAATGCTAGTATGGTACATGACCATGAGAAACCGGTTGTTCCTTGTGGCGTGGGACAATTGGCTCATCCAAATACCATGCCAACATTAAGCCAACCATTATCTCTCCACAATTTGTTGGTTAGTCAAGCAACTTATGGAACCATGGCACTACACAACTCGGCCAAACCACACCCACCATGGCTTACAGCACAATTGTGCACTCCGAGCCAATTGGTGGCCGAAAGGGTGGAAATGGGGAGGCTGGCCGAGAGTTTCAAGGGGATGGAGCAATGTGCTATGTTTCTACAAAGGCCTCTTTGCCGGAGGTTAACCCCGCGGCAACAGGTAATGTTTTTGCCCTCTTTCCTTTGTTTCTAATCTAAGTGTGGATGGTTTGAAAGCCACGCAAACTTCTTTATCCACGCCTTTGAATGCCCCATTTGGGGATGCCATTGGGAGCAAGCAAAATGCAATGCAAGCCCCCAATAACATCCCAAACCCGAGACATGACACCACTGCAGGGGGTTCATGTCTCGGGTCCCACCGAGTCCAATGCTTGGACTCGGCTTGCTACGCTACATGCTCAAAATGCTGCCCCAAAGGAGGCAATTAGCTTGGATAATACGCCCACGTAGGTAGCTCCGCATTGGCCGTGAGCTCAGGTATGCTTCCTTCCTTTGCTAGTCTTTTTCTTCCACGGTCTGCCGGCTCAAGGTGTTAATGCGGGCCTTGCCCGGGACTTAACATCCCGGATAAAATGGTTGAATCTTATGAGGGGAGGCCTGCATTACCTTTGAGGATACAGAGGTGCAACAGATGAACAAAATAG
>VALG01014167.1:0-13576 GCA_009835305.1 Ipomoea purpurea | reverse complement strand
TCCAAGTATTGTCTCGACCTGAAGATTGAGCTTCTCCTGAAAAAGTTTTATACACCAGTTAGCCTATTGAAAAATGTCTTGAAGATGTTTTATATGGATAAGTATCATTTACTTATCGCACATATGGTTGTCAATAATCTCTTGAAGTAGATAAATGACTATTTAGACTCGAAGATGATAATGATGATATTTTTGGGACTGGAAGTCCATTACTTCATTGTTATTGGAGCACTATTATTGAACTAGAAGTTCCATAATCGCTTCAGGCCTGAATTGAATTTGCGATGAAATTGCTAGCAACATAGTGTTTCCCTTTACAATGAAAATTGGAATGGTATTTAACATATCTTCCAGCACCTTCGAGGTACAAAGATTTTGACGTTTATGGTGAAAACCAATATGTGGTTTTGATGGGCTACTTGGACACCAGCTCTTTTTTGATCCCTATGATGCCAAGTCCAAACTGGTTATGTTATATTTACCCCCTAATGTCCCATATGATGAAAATTAAGATGTGTTGCACAAGCAGTAATAGTTTTGTTAAGGGAACCTTACAAAAACATGTTGCACCAAATCCTTCTACACACATGAACTTAGAAGAGTTGTAAAATTCTTGTTAAGAATGTTTGCCCCACTGAACAATCTTGAGATATGTTCACTAAGTCTCTGCCTACATCCACTTTTGAGTAATATGTTTATAAAATTGAGATGCGAGCTTAGAAGATTGTTATCTTCAGGGAGCGTCAACCTAGATGTGCTAAAATGGACAATCTAGAGGACTTTTGATATCTGAAGATATGCTACGAAAGCATATGGTTGTACTCTTTTCTCTAGCTAAGTTTTCCCATAGGGTTTTCTCAGCTAAGGTTGTTAAGAGGCAACGATGTTGGTGCACTTGAGTGGATAGTCCTGAAGACTCTTGAACTCTTGAAGATTATGCCTAGAAGGCTTATGGTTGTACTGCTTTCCTGACTAGTTTTTCCCACTGGGTTTTCTTTAGGCTAAGGTTTTTAATGGGCAACCGGTGCAACACATGGATCAACATACTTCGTTACTCTTTTCCTCGTCTAAGTTTTCCCACTGGGTTTTCTAGCGAGGTTTTTAACGATGCATGAGTATAGTTATTTAATGGCCAAGGGGATATAAATATTTTATTATTATGGCCATTAAACTTGTGACCTTTGTTTAGCCTTTACTTATTGCATTACTTATGTTAAAGGATATGAAAGATTGTAATCATCCCTATAAAATTGAGGGTGAAGGCTTAATGAAAAGATGGTCTCATGTGATTGTGTTTATACATTGTGTTCTTCTTCTCCCTTTTATTTATCTATTCTATATACTCATATACATACAATCTCCAAGCATTACCGTGCAAACATCACGCGAGAACCAACGAGTTGATAGGCCGAATTACAACATGTATCAATATTAACTATTCAACGTGTTGGAATTTTAAATTTTGGATTAATTTTATATGAATTATCTATTCACTTAAACTTATTAGCTATTAATTAATTTAACAAATTAAATAATGTTTGTGTAAAATTTCTAAACTATTTTAGTATACAATTATTACCTTTTAAAATAATTTTTAATTAAACATAATATTTTTTAGAATTTGGGAGGTCGGTCTGCCAAAGTGGAGGGACTTTGGAGGGCCCTCTCCATTGCTCCACTTTGACAATATTATCCATCGGTGCTTGGACAATGGTCAACCAGATCGATCACAACACATGTTGGCTCCAATATAACTTGGGCTGAAGCAATGACTGAATAGATGTTCTTTGAGGTCGAAACTTAAGTCAGGTAGATTGGCCCCCCAACTTGGGGGCATTTTATATCATGGGCCAAGGTCCACATAGCATTGTAAGATTTGTGGATCTTATATCAGAACGACATCGTTTGATATTTAAGTTTTAATAGATTTTAAAATTTTATGTTTCTTATTTTTCAACACAAATTTAATTATTTTAGATACAGAATCCTTATGCGCAATGTACAGAATCACGTAACATGATGTACAAAGACGCATAACACGAGATACATACACATGTTTTCTATTTTACTTATTTTTATATATGATTTATTAAATAATTAATGTCATATAGGCACATAATTACATAATATAAGACATAAATTCATAAAATAAGATATACAATGTTTTTGTGTTATACAACAACTAATCAGTTACATGTACAGAATCTTTATGCTAAATTTTGTAACGCGAATTGCAAAACAAACGGTTTCTATTAAAATTAAAGTTTAAAACGATATGGTATAGGATCAGGATCCTGAATCCACAATGCACTATGGTCCTGATCCAACTTGGGAGCTCGGGAAGTGAACAAAAGAGGTGGATCATAGTTACAAATTTTTCGATGCGATGTTCGTTAAATGAGACCATTGGGTACCACTTATTTACAAAATACCACTTTTTTACCTAATTTTTTATACGATATTTTTAGTGATGTGGATTTTTTTTTTTTTTTTGTTAGATCACAAAGTATTTTGAGTAGGGCCTAATTGTAGAATGCAGGGACGGAGCTAGAAAATTTTGTGAGTAGGGGCGAAGTTTAAATAACGTTAGAAATGTCAATTACAAATATCAAATTGTCATAAAAAGGTTAAAACAAAAAATACATTATAAATTACAGTAGAATGTTTTTGATATATTACACGATAGTTAGAGTCGGAGCCAAAAATGTACTTGAGTAGGGCGACAATGTGAAAATATTTATGACAGCATATGAAGCATAATCAATTAGATAAAATAATTTGAATAATACTATAAGCATAAATATGTTTTAATTTAATTTTTTTAGTTAGATCAACTTTAAGTTTTTCTAAATTAATTCGAATACAACGAAGTATAGTATAAACTTGTATATTACATTAATTGATTGATTCATAAAAAGTAGACTAAAAGAATATTTAACTTGTTAATTAAATGATTTATAAAAGTAGACTAAAAAATATTTATCTTGAGAAGGAATGAAAGAGATAAACTAAACAAGTGAAGATAAGAAAAATGTTGTTAATGAGATGTGAACCTATGACCATACACTTTCTTAACATAAAAAAATAGAGTTCAACTTACTAAGCTACTCAAACCATTAATTAACAATTTAAACATTTTTTTTTGAAACAATTAACAATTTAAACATAAATATATATTTTATATAATATCTAATGTTATATACATATATATACACACACACACACACACACATACATACATATATATATAAAGGGATGAGGTGGGGGGAGTCGGGGCAACTGTCCGCACTGTCCCTATACTATTTCCGTCTCTGGTAGAATGCATCTTTAAACCTGTACCATATTCATATTAATCTTTATTCGTATTGAGCAAACTTAATTAAGGACAAAGTGGTTGATTAAATTATATACTCACACTGAAGCATTAAGCGAGAAAGGTCAGTAACCAACAGGCTGGGGGTCCACCCATGGTTCCTCCACGCGTATAAAAGGCAAGAACCACAATGTTGAGAAGGGGAGAACATATTGTGTGTAAGGTTGGATTATTTATATTGAGGAGATTTTTGTTACGCCGTACTTAGAATATTTCTATTTATGACTTCTGCGCATAATATGTATTCTTTGTATTGTAACTTATGGCTAGAGGTTGTATTTTTGTTGTGCACACTATTTAAGGATGTGTTCTTCTTGGAAAATGAGTGATGTGTCTGTAATGTGTGTGCTCACAACTACTCCCCAAAAATAAGATAGAAGATCAAACAAGAGGAGGATCGCTTAAAGAAGGGGTATGTATGGAGATGGATATGAATTGAAATTTTAGGGGGGTCGTTACTGTTTTTATTGGGGTTGGTGAGAACAACACATTATGTGATTTCCTTGTGTTAGACTATGGGTGCTGTCACTCGAGGTGTATTGGTGACGGCGGGGTGATAAGCTGAATTGGCTAGATTGTACTCAGGGTGGTATTTAAAAATGGCTTAATTGCTCGTGTTGTGGTTGTTTGCATTTCATAAATGTTGTCTAGATATGTAGCTGTTGTTGAACATCAATCAACAGTCTTGTTGTGTTGTTGGTTGTGATATCAAACATCCATTGAAAAATAGTTAGATGGTAATTGTTTTATTACATGAGTGTATACTTGGTGTGATTGATAATCCGCTATGATTGAAATATCAATGGGCACGTTGTAGTCGGTATGATTGTGAGATAGTGCTCGCTCGCTAAGATTAGAAATATTCTTCGCGAATGCTTTTCAAGCGATTATATGGTACTCATGGGAACTTCAATTATTCAGTAGTCACCAAGGTATACTAACGAATCTCGTCGTTGCGCTTCACTCGTGGGTTATTTAGATTTGACGCCTCAGATTTTTATGAGAATTTTAGTCGCACTCGCTCGTTGTCAGATAATTGAGTTTCTCACGATTAGATTTACTATTGAGAGAGCGATTAGGTTATAGCCTGTGTGGTCTTTCTCGGGCCGATCACACATTTGTTGTACTCCAATGAACATATCAATGTGATAGAAAAAATTGTAATGAGTATTTGAATAAGATTGGAGTCTTGGTTAAAATTAGTATTCCTACCTATAAAGGGATATTGCACGGTGCTATCTACAATAAATGTAGTGTGGGCTAAAATTTAATGGTTTATTATGAGAATTATGGGTTTTAAAAATTTATCAGTCGGTTCCTGGTTGATAATCAATGTTCTAAGTTTCAACTGCCGCACCCATGTTGGAACTTAGCGTACTATAAGGTTGGGGGTGGATACGCAGCTATATATAACTGGTTTCTTGTACTGTGGGTCGAATTTGAGGCACTTGGATCTCTTTTTCGACAAGTAAAGAGCTGGGTTTACATGGTCCATGTTGTGGGTCTTTTTGCTGTCGAACGTAATGTTACGGCTCAGCTCGTTAGGCCGTTGGGTGTTGAACTGTTATATTTATTCCTCAATTTGTTGGACATGTGTATGTACCAAAAGGATAATTCGAATAATGGCTCGCTCGCTCTCGCACATGGTTGTGTCCTTACTCTCTTGTATTGTGCATGGTGGGGGTGTTAAAATTTATACTCAAGTGGGATGGCATATCGGAAATATAATGCACGTTTCTGTGTCCGCAATCTTAGTGAGTGTAATATAATAAATTCTATATTGTTATTTTGGGATAGTGTCACCTTGTCATTTGTTGTGACACATTAGAGTTTCCTGTGTTTGACTTTAAACTGCATCATTGGTATATTTTAGTTATATCTCTTAAAAATTTACGCTAATTTTAAATGGAAAAGTCATAGCAATGATATAATGTCATAATGATATTTAATAATATAGTCATAAGGCCTTAATATCAGTATCAATTTATAAGACAGCAGTCTTAATACTAGATAATAATAATAATATACTTCGGGTGGGTTACTAAAAGGTGATCAATTTATTTAATTTAATAAAAATTCTTGACAATTAGATTCATCGCGCCTTATTAATTCCTATTATTATATATATGACAATAGAATCACATGGGATAACCATACTCCAAAATAAACACAACCAAAGTATGGATAAGTACTTCCGTTATTCGCTTCTCCTCTACCTTCCTATTCACCACCGTTTTGCCATTCCCTGCAATTCTCTCGCACCGCCACGCATGTATTGTGTCACCCGTGTCCTGTCTGCAATAGATACCTATGATTACTTGGCTTGCGCGGAGACCCAAGCGGGCGGATCTCTTGTACGCTTATCGCGTCATAGTATCGAATCCTCGAATCCCTCCTGTTATTAGCACTCGATATTTCACACTCGCGATATGGGTGGTGTAGCGACGAAACTCAGAGTCTACGCGGATAGTTTGAGCCTTGAATCGTCCGTCGCCGTCCCATATTTGTGAATAATGCGTAGGTTTTCTTTGGATTGTTGGTGAGTTGGATCTGAAGGAAGGAAAGGTGCACGCGGAGCGGCTGTACCTCTGAGACGATTTTGTTTGGACGCGGGAACTGAGCGCGCCTTGAACTTGAGAGTTTGGCTCTCGCTCGATGCGCGCGAGAATGTGGGCGAAATGTATTAGGTCATAGAGCGTAATGTCTTTGGTACTGGGTGTTTATCGTCAAAGTGACATGCATGTCTCGTCGCGACGATATAAATTAGTTGACGCGCTGTGATCGTTAAGGATGTAGCCTTCCTTCAGTTCTAATGCTGGGGGTTGTGCTGTTGTGTTGTCCTCCCATCATTTCTTTGTTTCCTATTTCTATTTGTGGATCGCTTCATCTTTTAAACGTGTCTATTCTGTTAGTAGATATGCTTGGTTTAATTGGCTTTTAGATACTAATATGAGTTAAGTGTTTATAAATTTAGCATATATATATGCCGCGCACAATTCTAATAAAGGTTGCTGTAACACCTCCGCCACCGACATGATAGTGATGCTCGCTCTATCCGCTCTGCATTGATGTATATTAAATGCATCTGTCCTTGTGAGGTTGTAACTATCGAGTACGCCTTTGCGCAGCAAGGAATACTCAGAGGGAGAAGGACGAAAGCTGTGGTAATATACCAATTACCATATAGCATATAATGATATGGTTCAACATAATTACAAATATTTAAATCACTAATAGACTAAAGGTATTAATAATACTGATCTATTTATATAATTATTTTTGATGGATTTATTGTACGTTCACCTCTAATTAGTCTCTTAAATAAGGGGGATATTTATTGAATCCGGTGCAGCAACCACACCATCAACCAATGTGCTTCGTGAGCATACTCGTGGTTATTATGATTTCTATTTGATCAATATGCTCGGCACTAGGTTGGTTGGTTAATTTCGCATGGTCGCTGAGTGTTTAGGATAACGTTAGGGGTTAATTTTGTATTTGACTGGTTAATGCTCATTTATATATCTCATAAGCTTTATTTCCGGCGTTCATTGGGCTCGTTTATTAGCTTTTTGGGTATTCGATTTGTGTAGGTTATTTTTTGGTCTTACGCAAAGCTCTCGCACCTGTCTGAATCCTGCTCTATCTGTTACTCTCTTTCGTGATTGGTATGCTCATTTTCGAGGTTTACGATAGGGTACATACCAATTTATAGACATCGTACTGCCCCTGGTTAAGGTGTCTCTATGATGGATTCATAGCCTGCTAAGTGCTTGTCATAATGCGACCTTTAGGAGGGTACTCCTCCTACGGATCGGATCTATACTCGCGAGGTATACGCGGTTTATCTATAGCCACGTTCTCCTTTTTAGTTGGTTTCACAGAATTATTTCTTCTTTTGGTCGGTTTATATTTTGTGGTGTTTGTAAATATCCATCGCGCTTGTTTGGGTAGAGGGGATTTATTCTTGTCGCTTTTGGGTATATGGCGGAATTGGTTGGAGGATTTTGTATTGAGTTTTTTGATTTCGTTGTTAAGGAAGGTCCTCTAGTTTACAACCTACGTTACTTGGTTTATGTGTTTTATATTTTATGGGTGGTTTATATTTCATCACGGGGGTTGTTGTATTTTACCTATCATCTCATAAAAATTGTTTTTAGTGTAGGCCAATGGGTGTTAAGTTGATTTCTCTGAGGTTAGGGCTTTTGAGAGGCTTGGACAGTATGGGAGGTCTGTTTCATAGTTTGAGCTGGGTATCGTCCTTGGTTGTTTATGGTGAATCGGGTTGGTGCATGCGTGGTATTGTTTGTGGTTTTCTAGTGCCTCCAGATTTGTGGTGTTGTATGTGTTACTAGAATATATTTGGGAGTGTGTGGGGTGGATATCCGGCGAGCATACCGGTGGAGAATGTCCAGGTTGGTCATTGGATGGGATTTAAAAATAGGCCTTGATAGGCGACGGGGTGTTCTTCTTTCAATAAATCTATTAATTTTATGGTTTTTGTTTTTTTTTGTTTTTGTGTTTTTTTCTTTTTTAATATTTTCCGTGTTATATATGGAGACCTTCCATTTTTTTTTTTTTTTTTTTTTTTAAAATTTTAATTGTAAGTCAGTTGCAACAATCTGGGCCCTTTATTTAGGTGTTTGAACGATCTCAATTTATTAGTTTTATAATCTTGATTTGTTTTTTTTTGTTTTTTTTTTTTTTTTGGTTGAATTTGTATGGTTATGTTTAGAGCGTTGTTTTGTCTTTCATTACACATATATTTGTGTGTAATTAGCTGTTGTCATCAGATGCAGCCAAAATACGAGCTTCATAGTTCCCAATTCAACGAATAGAGCAAATGTGGCCTGATTTTTAACAACTATGTTTAGTTGAACAAACATCATAAACAGAATCAATATACGATAATGACTAGCACTCTTAGCTAAATTTCTGGACTATGTTTAATTATGTGTTAATTTATGTGTGTTGTCATTTTCATTCTTAAAAGATAGTTGTCCATGATTTTGTTTTCTGTTGGTGTGGCTTAGGATGTTTGGTTGATTGGTCTGTGCATAGTTGAGTTTCACTATGTGCATGTTGCATTATTCTGGACACAGCAATACAAGTTTTTTATTTTGAAATTTCATGGTATGTGCGTTATTATTTTTGTGTGTTCACGAATTTATTACCGTGGATAAGGATAGTATTACAATATAAGAGTGTTTGTGTAGGCAAGAAAATATTGAGTCTTTGTGATTGTTTCCTGTTGGGTTGTTCTTGTTTGCTGTAAATGGTTGCTTATGATTAGATTATGTATTGAATTATGGACCTGGAAATCAATAGGTTGCTGTTATTGGACAATGAAGAATAATGGATATTATGTGCTATTGCTCACCTTATTCCAGTTGTTTTTAGTGGTTTTGATTGTGTTGTTAAGGTGTTATAGAGCTATGGTTTCACATAAACTGTGGGTTTCAACAATGGGTCTTAGTTTTAAAGTTGAATTCAACAAGCTGAATGCAATTTAAATGTTTTGCTAAATGTATTGTCTATATCTGCACTGCAATTCATGTTTTGAATTCATTATGCACTGCAATTCATGTTTTGAATTCATCCTGCATTGCAATTCATGATTTTCAACCTCCAGGGAATGGAGTTTAACCCATTGAGATACAAGTTTCTTCTAGTAGTTCATGCCTTCAGGGCAATGAGCAAAGAGACTTGGGAAAACAAGATGGAGGCTTATAAGAAGTATGAATTTTATGAGGTTGAGATATTCAAAGCTTTTGAAGTTGTATACAGAAAGATTGGCTCTTCTCTATTGATCATGACCTGCATATGAAGAGAGAGTCAGATACTCTTTTATCTGCCAAGGTGTACATTTCACCATTTTGCCTAGATATTGGTTGTTAATGGATGACATTTAGGCTTTCACACAACCAAGATGTAACTGAAGTGACTCAATTTAATTAATGGTTGCTTTCTTGCCAACAATTCATTACATGTGTAATGTGTTTAAATCAATTGCCTCCAAAAGTTGGTTTTCTTCTCATTGTATAGAAGTATCAGAATTCCTGTGGTTCCAGTGTGATATTGCCTTTTCATCTTTGAACCCAATGCATAATATGTGATTCATTCGCACACCACAACGCGTAAATGCACACGCCCCATCATCATTACGCAAACGCTTCTCCATTGCTCGCACACCACACCGAAATTAAACATCTGCTACCAAAATGAATTTACCCAACACGCACTAACCGAATCCACGACACGCACATACCACTACATGAATACGCACACTCCATAATTAAAAATGCACAGACCCCCATACTTCTACCATTCAGTAACTTTCTTCCATATACGGTCAAACCACATGCATTCAACCATATGCCAAATAATAACTTAGCTCATTGGATCTCGAATTACAGGAAAAACATTTTACACCTATAATTCACCAAAACGCACACGCCAACAACAGTAACACGCACACACCATTACAAGTAGACACACAGACCTCAATTCCAAATGCACAGACCCGCAATACTACTCCTGTGACGCCCAAAAATAACAAACCACTTCTACCTATTTAGTTAATTTCTTCCATATCCGGGCAAACAACATACATTCAACCATACCCCCAATAATAACTTAGCTCCTTGGGTCTCGAATTACAGGAAAAACATTTTACACCTCCAATCACCAAAACGCACACGCCACAACAGTAACACACCAAACTATATAGCAAGCAGACGTACAGACCACAATCCCAAACGCACAGATCCCTAATCCCAAACGCACAGACCCCAATACTACTCCCGTAACGCCCAAACAATAACAAACCACTTCTACCCATTTAGTTAATTCTTCCATATTCGGTGCAAACAACATGCATTCAACCATACCCCCAATAATTCTTTAACAACTTGGATGTCGAATTACAACTTGGAACACGGACACGCCATTACAAGACGCACATACCGCAATTTCAAACGCACAGACCCCAAACACTACAGAACTAAATTTCCGTACTACTACTACATGTTCGTATCTCATCCACAGATACTTTATATTTGTTACCATTCTTATTCCATCTAATATTATGCTAAATATACTATTTATTTTAGTCATAATTAACAACACTATTACAATGACTCTTTTATCTTTATTTTTAAATTCTAACCTTAATTATCTAACACATCTCTTTCAATCACATCCATCAAATTCTAGTAACTTCATGGTCGTGATGAACCTCATAACCTCATCTAGTATATGGGTGCACCGGATTCGAAGTTCGTATCTTATATATTATATATATATATATATATATATATATATATATATATATAATATATATATATATATATATATAGAATCGCACTCAGGTGCGAACGGCTTGCCCAGGCGCGAAATAGGAATGGATTCTGTTCGTCCACGTGTCCAAATCTAAATTTGAGAAACACTGATTTTTTAAAAAAATACGGTGGCATTTTCGTAAATAATTGAACATCGAAATGCAAGTAAAATGTATTACAAGTGCATGTAAAATGTATTATAGGTGCAAGTAAAAATTTACACTGCATCAATACTTAGTTGCACTATAGTCTAAGTAGTTATAGTTCTAAGTAGTTGTAGTTAAGTAGTTGCATCTAGGTGTATGAATGTTTGCGAGTGTGTTTTCAGGAGTATTACTACCCGCAAACTCAGATCAATGAATGTTAACAAGGCAAAATTACATGCACTTATAGGTGAAAGTAGGTGCACCTATAGTTATAAGTAGTTGCACCTATAGTTATAAATAGTTGCACACATAGTTATAAGCACACCCAAGTGAATGAATGGTTGCGGAAAGTGAATGCTAACAAGGCAAAATTACATGCACTAATAGGTGAAATAGGTGCACTTATAAGGATTTTACTTGCACTTCGATGTTCAATTATTTACGAAAATGCCACCGCGTTTTTTTTAAGTTATTAGATCTGGACACGTGTCGCGCGCTGATTCGTTCGCATTTCCTTCCTGGACACTTATTCGCACCTGAGTGCGACCCTATATATATATATATATATTTATATATATATACATATATATTATATATATATATATATATATATATACAGAATTGCACTCAGGTGTTAATGAAGCTCCTAGGAAGGAATATGCGAACCAATCAGCGTGCGACACGTTGTCCAGATCTAATGGATTAAAAAACGCGGTGGTATTTTTGTAAATAATTGAACATCGAAGTGCAAGTAAAATGTTTTATAGGTGCAAGTAGAATTTACATTGAGCATCAATACGAAGTGCACCTATAGTTATAAGTAGTTGCATTTATAGTTATAAGTAGTTTGCACCTGTAGGTATAAGTAGTTGCACCTATTGTTATAAGTAGGTGGACCCAGGTGAAATGAATGGTTGCGGGAATTGACTGCTAACAAGACAAATTACATGCACTCATAGGTGAAAGTAGGTGCACCTATAGTTATACGTAGTTGCACATATAGTTATAAGTAGTGCACCCAGGTGAATGAATGGGTGCGGGAAGTGAATGCATGTTAAACAAGACAAAATTACATGCACGGATAGGTGAAAGTAGGTTACCTATAGTAAAAAGTAGTTGCACCTATAGTTATAAGTAGATGCATCTAGGTGAATAAATGGTTGCGGGAAATGAATGTTAACAAGGCAAAATTACATGCACTTATAGGTGAAAGTAGGTGCATTTGTAAGTGATTTTACTTGCACTTCGATGTTCAATTATTTACGAAAATGCCACCGCGTTTTTTAATCTATTAGATCTGGACACGTGTCGCGCGTTGATTCGTTCACATTTCCCTCTTGGGCACTTATTCGCACTTGAGTGCATCCATATATATATATAGAGGAGCGCTCACATGTGGCCATGTTGTTAGGTGTGGTCATATGGTCAATTATAGACCATTAGATTAGATAGATCTAATGATTCATATTAATCAAGATTTTTTTCAGTATTTTCGCGCACATTCTCCTACCCAGAGAACTGTAAGGGTAAACTTGTCATAAAACACCGGAATAGGGAAAATCAAATTGTTGTGTGTTTTATTACACTATTGGTGCATGTTGTCAACACTGTTGGTGTATTCTGGAAACCCGACCGCTATAAATGGTCATTGTAATTACCATAACACGGGAATACACCATTGGTGTGTTTCACTGTGGGTGTTTTATTACACTATTGGTGTATTTGTCAACACTGTTGGTGTATTCTGGGAACCCCCGCTATAAATGGTCACTGTAATTACCATAACACCCCCACTTACTAAAACGCGCGAAAATTCTCAGAATTACCACTGCCTTTAGATTAAACTTATTCAACCCAGATACGACCACACGACACCTAATGACATGACACATATGAGCGTTTTCTATATATATATATATATATATTATATATATATATATATATATATAATATATATATATATATATATATATATATATATATATATATATATATATATATATATATATAGGGTCACTCAGGTGCGAATAAGTGGCCAGGAAGGAAATGCGAACGAATCAGCGCGCAACACGTGTCCAGATCTAATAACTTAAAAAAAAAACGCGGTGGCATTTTGTAAATAATTGAACATCGAAGTGCAAGTAAAATCTCTTATAAGTGCACCTATTTTCACCTATTAGTGCATGTAATTTTGCCTTGTTAGTATTCACTTTCCGCAACCATTCATTCCTTGGGTGCTTATAACTATATGTGCAACTATTTAAACTATAGGTGCAACTACTTATAACTATAGGTGCACCTATTTCACCTATAAGTGCATGTAATTTGCCTTGTTAACATTCATTGATCTGAGTTCGCGGGTAGTAATACTCCTGAAAACACTCGCAAATTCATACACCTAGATGCAAACTACTATACCTATGTGTGCATACTTAGAACTATAGGTGCAACTATTTAGAACTATAAGGCAACTAAGTATTGATGCTCAGTGTAATTTTTACTTGCACCTATAATACATTTTACATGCACTTGTAATCATTTTACTTGACTTCGATGTTCAATTTTACGAAAATGCCCCGTGTTTTTTAAAAATCAGTGTTTCTCACCATTAGATCTGGACACGTGCGAACGAAAATTCATTCCTATTTCGCGCCTGGGCAAGCCGTTCGCACTGAGTGCAGATTCTATATATATCATAATAACATATATATTTATAT
>VALG01014163.1:0-17620 GCA_009835305.1 Ipomoea purpurea | reverse complement strand
TATATACTAATATAGTATTTGATATAGTATATAGTATTTATATATAGTATAATATATATGATATAGAGAGAGAGAGGAGAGAGAGGATTCTATAGATACAACAGCTGCCTTAAAATACAAACAGTGGTGGATTCATCCGGATAGTTGATTTTTTAAGTTGGATGTACAGGATTTTGTTGATTTATTTATGAAGTTTTTAATTAGGTTGGTGTATTTGATGGGTGTTTTAATTAGAAGTTACCAATCGTGTGCCATTGGGAGGAATGCATCTAATCCGTTCCTTACATCTAATGGTTATTTCTTGCCGCACGTTTGTATTTTAGGTAATTTGCATGT
Organism: Ipomoea purpurea; assembly: GCA_009835305.1. Taxonomy (NCBI): domain Eukaryota; kingdom Viridiplantae; phylum Streptophyta; class Magnoliopsida; order Solanales; family Convolvulaceae; genus Ipomoea; species Ipomoea purpurea. Next base: position 17,284 of record VALG01014163.1, on the reverse strand, counting down.
GAAATGCCCAACCTATTATATATATAGTATATATATATAAGTATTATATATATACTATCATATTATATATAGCTATATATATAGGTTATATATATATATATTATACTTAAATCTATAGAACATTCCTGTAAGTCGAGAACGTGAAAACAAAATCGTGTGCATTATTAATATTTTTAATGGTCTAGATTAGATGAAGTGTGTGGCGAGACGCGCATTAAAGTATTGCAAACGCGATTAAGTGGTGTGTGCAAATGTGTGAAAATTATAGTTCCAAATGCAGTTGTTGCGCCCCAGGTGCGGTGTGTGGGTGGGAGAGGGAGAGCCATTGATCTTGCCAAAATCAACGTCCAAGCTTAACAAATTAAAATAAAAATAATAATAAAAAAAGACCGGTGGTAAATTAGGAATAATTTTTGGTATCTAGGTCAAATTCTGGGAGGTAGGTGTGTAAATGAGCCGAGCCGGTTCCGTTTGTCAGTGGTTCGGGCTGCTCGGGTCAAGCTCGCTTGAACTCGATCAAAATCGAGGCTCGTGGCTTGTCGAGCCGCTCGCGAGCTATAATTAGATAAATAATAAATATTATTTATATATATATATATATATCATATATATATATAATAATATATATATATATATAGTATATATATATATTACTTAAAACTCGCGAAGTAGGAAAATCCTAAATCTTGAAGTTTAGAGTTTTGAATTTTTTAAAGTTTTTATTATTTTATGTATGGATAAATAATATTTACTATTAATTAAATATGAATTCAAATAGATCAAACTCGAGATTAAAATCGAGCTCAAATCGAGATCGAGCTCGAACATCGAGCTGCTCGAAAAATTACCGAGCCGAGCTCGGAGCATTTTTTTTGGCTTGAGCTCGAGCTCGAGTCGAACTATCTTATTGAGCTCGAGCTCAAGCCAACCCATGCTCGAGCTCGGCTCGGCTTACACCCCTACTTTAAGGTGCTTGGTTTTTATTCTTAATGTGCGTGGTTTTTGTGCTTAGGTGCGTGGTTTGTGTGTTTAAGGTGAGTAGTTGTTGAAACTTAAGTTGCATGGTTTTTGTGCATAAGGTGTGTGGTTGTTTTGCTTAAGGTGCGTGGTTTTTGTGCTTAAGGTGCGTGGTTTGTGTGCTTAAAGTGAGTAGTTGTTCAAACTTACGATGCGTCAACCTGAAGCTTAAGGTGCGTGGTTTTCCTTCTTAAGTGCGTTGTTTCCCTTCTTAAGTGCGTGATTTGTATGCTTAAGGTGCGTGAGTTGTTGAAACTTAAGATGCGTTGGCCTAAAGCTTTAGGTGCATTGTTTTCCTTCTTAAGGTGCGTGATTTGTATACTTAAGGTGCTTTTTTTTTTTTTTTTCAAATAACACCAAGTTAAAACATGTGCAATAAATTCTTGTCGGCTTCCCATTGCTCATAAACACCACCACCTAAACCCTCATATAGATCAGTGCTTAAGAAAAGATTGAGAGTCGTCTAACCGCTGATATGGGAGAAGATAAATGGCTTTAAAGTAAGGAGAAAGTACTACAAAGTACAACTTGCAAAGTATATATAATACACAGTTTTACAAAGTACATGGACAATGTAATTTAAGATATTGTAAAATTTTCATAATTTTTAGTTGAATTACAACACAATCTTTAAAAATATAATAAAACGTTTTGCATCATTGACATAATGAATAAATGAAAGAAAAATGGTGGATAATAAGGTCAAAATATAGTTAATTAGTTAAACCATCTTCTATAAAATTTAGCTAAATTTTTAGTTGAGATGGAACATAAATTTTCAGAAAATAATATGATAGACATTTTAATTAACTAATCATCTTCGATCTATAAAAATTTTTTAAACTTTAGTTGAAATGAGGCATGCATAATTAAAAAAAAAAAAAATAGACATCTTATATCATGTGACAAATCAAAAAAAAAAAAAAAAAAAAAAAAAAAAAGATGATAAAGTTAAAACATAGTTAATTAGCAGTCATCTATAAATATGTTGAAACTTTTATTAGTTGGGGATATATCAAACCTAATCTTCAAAAAATTATAAACACTTTACATCATGTGGCAAATTGAATAAAATGAAAGAAAAAGTAGGAAATTATAAAGTTAAAAACATAATTTAGATAAATCATCATTTATAAAAATTGCTTCGCAATAAACATTTGCTAGAGTGGCTTTAATAAATCTTAAAAGAGCATTCATAAAAATGCTTAATGCACACGCAAACAAAGGGCAACAATGGCAGCATATTCTGCATGCACTTGAATTTTAGTTTTGGTCGAATTGTGATCTTACCCCATATTTGGTTCATGAAATAAATTTTAAGAAAATAAGAATCTTTGATTTACTGGAAAATTTGTAACCACTATCATAGATACACTAGGTAAAACTTGACTTGTGATCCTATCAAATAAAGACCCACAAAAAAAGTAAACCAACATAAGTTGTTTATAATTACTGGATCAAACTATGAAGACCCTAGGGAGTAATAGATAATCCCATAGAAAGTTAAACTTGAAATTTTGTGATTAACAAGTCAATTGTCCGACAATTTGAATCTAATTTTATAGGAATGAAATTGGTAATGAATAGAACCATTATTTGATATTTTGATTCGTCGAAGGAATTGACTTCAAGAATTATTTTGTTTGGGTTGAGGAGATGAATGTAGAACTCTCGTGATTGTATTAGATAGATGATCAATGATAAAAGAGATTACAAGATATACAACCTAGAGTCCTATACACCATAGACTTACACAGATAATACAACAGTAAATATGATAAGCCCTAATATGCCCCCGCAAACTCAAGGTGGTAGGGCCACAACATTGAGTTTGTCACATAAAAAGGAAAAACGAGCGGAGCCAAGAGCCTTTGTGAAAATGTCAGCCAACTGATCTTTGGTAGAAATGAACTGGACGACCAGATCTCCAGAAGCCACCTTATCTCGTACGAAATGGTAGTCAATCTCCACATGATTATTGGTCTTAGCATGAAAAACCAGATTCGCATAGAGATAAGTCGCGCCCAAATTGTCACACCATAGCTAAGGATGACAAGACAATTGAATGCCAAGCTCAGCTAACAAAGAAACCAACCAAGTGACCTCAGCCGAGGCATCTGCAAGCCCCTTGTACTCAGCTTCAGTCGACGACTGTGCCACAGTCTTCTACTTGTGAAAGACCCAGGAAATCATATTGCCACCAAGATAAACGGCAAAGCCACTCATAGACTTGCGATCCACCAGGCAACCAGCCCAATCCGAGTCAGAGAAGGCATGAACAACCAAGAGGCCAGACTGGGAAAAACGGATTAACGCATAGTGCAGGGGTACCTTCACGTAGCCGTAACACACGCCTTCAAGTTTGTCCAATGTGAATTCGTGGGAGCATGCATTGCACTGACACAACCTGTTAACCGCATTGACAAGTCAGGCCCTTAGTTTAATAGTAATGATACTGGAGAGCACCTCTGCGAAAATAAGTAGGATCTGGCAAAGGCTTAGGAGAACCCGTGGTCCTGGACTTCGACGTGGAAACCGGAGTGAGAATAGGCTTGCAGTCATCCATCCCTACACGGCGCAGAATGTTCGTCATATACCGACGTTGAGACAACACCAACGCACCACCAACGTCAATAGTTTCAATACCCAAAAAGAACCGTGGGGCACCTAAGTCCCGAATCTTAAAAGTAGTAGCAAGTCGATCAAACAACACAGACACGAGCTTCGGATCACTCCCCATGATGAGAATGTCATCCACGTAAACAAGCAAGTATACCCAACAGTCAGATGCAGAATATATAAACAAAGAGACGTCCGTTTTAGACAACTGAAAACCAATCTGAAGCAAATAATCATGCAACCTACGAAACCAGGCTCGGGGAGCCTGCTTCAAGCCATATAGCGACCTCTACAAAAGACAAACATGAGTCGTATAATGATCAACAATATACCAGGCGGCTGACGCATATATACGGTCTCATCCAAGCACCCATTAAGGAACGCGTTGTGAACATCAACTGACGGGTAGTCACCCCCGAGAAACAGTTAAAGCAAGTAACAAGCGAACCGTGGTAGGCTTCACAACCGGACTAAAGGTGTCAAAGAAATCCTCGCCAGCTACCTGATTAAAGCGTTTGCAACGAAACGAGCTTATGACGTTCAACAGACGCCATCGGCCTTCCGTTTAACACGAAAGACCCACTTGCAACCCACAACATTCTGACCATGACGATAGGGAACCAGCCGCCAAGTCTCATTCTGCAACAATGCATTAAACTCAAGGTCCATAGGAGCCCGCCACTCAGGAAAAAGAACCACCTCTGAGAATAGCACGTAGGCTCCTCTAAGACAATAATTGCAGCCAGAGCTCGACCAGCATGAGCAGCTCGAGTCGTACCATGAAGCTCCATGGAATGAGAGCAAGGCCCGGGCTGGACCCGAGCGCGCTTCCTACGAGGAACAACCATGGTACCAAACACCGGAGGCAACACAAAAGCCATAGGCGCACCATCATTAACAGAAGTAGGCATAGGCTGAGCCACAACCGAGACACCCCACGGCATAGGGCTCAGGTACAACATCAAGAGAAGCAGTTTAGGAACAATAGAGAGAAAAGAGCTCTCATCAAATCTAACATGCCTGCAAATGAATATACGATTAGCCTGAATATCGAGACACCGATATCCACGGAACGACTCGGGATAGCCAAGTAACACACACGGAGAGGAACAAACTCAACTTTGTGGCGGCTATAAGGACGCAGATGAGGAAAGCACAGACACCCGAACACCTGCAAAAACGAGTAATCCGGAGGCCGACCAAATACAAGAGAGTACGGACTAACATTTTGTAAGGCAGAAGTAGGCAACCGATTAATCAAGAATGTAGCAGCCTCAAACGCAAAATACCAAAAACGCTTGGGGACAGACAAGTGAGCAAGAAGAGACAGACCAGTTTCAACAACATGGCGGTTCTTGCACTTAACACGACCGTTCTGCTCATGCGTATAAGCACAAGACTAATTGGTGAATACCTAAATTGGAGAAAAGCTTTCCAAGATTTTTGTATTCCCTACCAAGATCCGACTGAAAGAAACAATAGAACACGCAAATTGGCACTCAACACGAGCCCGAAACTAGCAAATATATCATAAATATCAGTTTTTAAGCACATCGGATATATCCACATATGAACGAGAATAATCGCCTAATGAATAAAACAAAATATTTAAAAACCATCGCTAGATAAAACAGGGGCAGGACCCCAAATGTCTGTATACACAAATTCAAGAATTCGAGTACTATTATTACTAACACGAGAAATCGAAAAGCGGGAAGATTTCCCCATTTGATAAGCAGAACATAAAGAACTCGAACTATCTAAACTAGACTTAGTAGTAACAGGCAAGTGCATAAAATAGAGCGAAGAACCCGAGAATGCGGATGGCCAAGACGATAGTGCCACACACGCGACGAAGCTTTGGCCGATAGAAGAGCAACTAGACTCGAGACAAGAAGTGTGTATAGACCACCAGAGCTCCCATCTTTAAGCAACACAGCCCTAGTGTCGCGATCCTTCACATAAAAACAAGTGGGGTGAAACTCAAAATCGACATTATTGTCAGTAGAAAACCGCTGAACTGACAGTAAAGAATGCGACAAACCAGGCACATGAAAAACACGAGACAAGGAAAGAGAACGAGAAGGTGTGAAATAAAGGAATTACCAACACACGAGATAACCAAACCTGCAACATCCCCTACACGGAGAGTATCACCACCATTATACGAGTCCACACTAGTCATAGCATTCATATCCGGTGTAACATGATCTGTCGCCCCGATATCCAGAACAAATCTGCAAAAAAAAAAAAAAAAAAGAACATCCTCCAACCCACCAGATTGCACCAAATTAACCTGTGGGCCTGGTGCATTACTGTATCTTTGAAAACAAGACAAAGCAGTATTCCCAAAGCCAAAACAAATTTGACACATAGGAGCAGAGTTACGGCCACCATCTCTCCCACTGTGACCACCCCGACCACCCACGATTATTCTGCCTGCGACCTCCTCAACGTGCGCCAGTCCGACCAGCTCCATTACCAGCACCGCACCCAGAACGAGAGACTGCCATAGCAAGCTGGCGTCGAAGGAAGCAGACCATGACCGTCAACCTCGTCGGAGCAGATGAACTGATGCGCCGTCAAATAATCACGCAACTGCTCGATCGTCACCGTAGCACCTTTGATGGAAAGAGACGAAGCCAGAGCTCGATACTCCGGCCAGAGCCCCCTAAATACATAGAGATTTTGTTCATCGAGGGTTAAATTCCGACCGGCCAAAACCAACTCTTTGATGAGGACTTGGGATCGTCCAAGATACTCGGCAGCGGGGAGTCCCCTTGCGCAACGCTTGAAGTTGACTCAGTAGACTAAGAGAATGCGCAACGTGAGAGAATCAAGGGAGGCTTCAATGGCGGACCACACTAATTGGGAGTACACTTGCCTACAACAAGGTAATACACTCATCGGAAATAGATGAGATGATCTGGAGAGAATTGTTTGATCCTATTGCGTCCAAACAGCAAGGGTAGGATTCAAAGTGGTGGTGGCGCCATCGCCGGAGGGAAGAAAATAAGCAGGGCAAGGATGGGAACCGTCAACATGTCCAAAATGAGGTTTCTGCCCCCGAAGGAATGGCACCAACTTTGTCCGCTAAAAGTGATAATTCTTAGACGTAAGTTTCAATGAAACAAAATGATGGGTACCCAAAGAGAAACAGGTGGAGCCGACGATAGAGAGGAAGTCACGGCGTTAAAGGTTCGGCTATCGGAAACGGAAGAAGAGACGTTAGTCATGCCTGGAACCTGATACCAGATGAATGTAGAACTCCTCGTGATTGTATTAGATAGATGAACAACGATGAAAGAGATTACAAGATATACAACCTAGAGTCCTATACACCATAGACTTACACAGATAATACAACAGTAAATATGATAGCCCTAATAGAGTAATAGAAATGCAATGTGCATTCAAAAGAAAAATTTACCCTCCACACTGATTTATACACACACAAATAACAACAACAACAACAACAACAAAACAACAACAATAATAATAATAATAATAATATAATAATAATACTATATCAAATAATAATATATATAAAAATAATAATAATAATAATAATAAGAGTAAATTACATTTTTGGTCCAAATGACTGTTGGGGTCTTGTTAATTTTTAATCCACGACTTTAAAAACTAACAAATTTAGTACCCTAACTATGCAATTTTTTATCAGATTTGGTCCACCGGCATTGCAAGGCTAACAAGTGGACCGAAAAATGTTAATGGTTTAAATAATGATGTTTAACTTTGCTCATTTTCACCATCTCTTTGCGTTCTTCCCCACCGAAACATTCTCCGTTCACTAGGTCTCTGACTGCTGCAATCAAGATTCTATCGTCCGTTAGTATAAGCTGCACTCATAGACCTCTACCATTACACACACATTCAGAGTTGCGTACACACATTCAGGAATTTTGAAGAAGATTGCTCCTCCTGGAGGTAATCCTTTATCCAATTTTCTTAAAGTAAACTTTATTTCATTTGTGATTGTTTTAGTTTTGAATCATTTGGTGTTCATTTTATCTTTGAGCTCAAATTCCTCTGGTGGAAGGTGTTCCCCCCCCCCCCCCCCAACCCCCACTCCCACAAAATCAGCTTCATTTCTCCTAAATTTAATTTACATTTTTTCCCTAAGATTTCCGAGAGCCACTCATTGAATCCATCACCATGTCTGTCCAGAGACAAGTCCAGCAAATTCCATACAGTCTGCTACGGGCGCCTGCACCTTCCGATCGTTGGTTCAACGGTTGACATTAGACGAAAACTTGACGACGTCTTTGGATTCGCAACAACAACGAGTGCAAAACCATCTGCAGTGAGCCTATGCCTCGATTTTTGTCAGAGCAAGCGGCATACCTCGGACACAATCGCCATGCACAACAGCGGATGATACCTCGGAGAAGACGGGGACGTTCTTAAAGCCCAGATTGAAACCAGGGAGTCTTTGTCTTTGGTGCTAACATTCTCAACTTTCCTTTTTAAAAAAAAAACTTGAAATGACCCATATTACCGCCCTTATTAAACAAATTAAAATTGATTGGCATCCTTTTTGGTGAATTGGCCGGTAAAATGGCCTGGTGGACAAAATAATGTAAGAAATTGTACCAGTTATAGGTACTAAATTGTTAGTTTTAAAGTTTGTGGATTGAAATTTAACAAAACCTAAAATAATCATAGGACCAAAAATGTAATTGTCTTTAATAAGTAAGTAATTAGTAATAAGTATAATAAGTAATAATAGTAATAAATAATATAATAATAATAATATACATATAATATATAATAAATAAAAATAATAATAATAATATAAACTGAATAATAAAATTTAATTAAAATATAAAATAGTAATATTAATAATAATAATAATAATAATAATATAAATAGTAAAATAATAAAAATAATAAAAATAATAATAATATAATAATAATAGTAATTTAAAAATATAATTAAAAATAATAATAATAATATAGTGTAGTAATAATATAATAATAATAATAATAATAATAATATTATTATTATTATTAATTATTATTATTATTATTAATTACATTAAAAAAATAAAAAATAAAAACTTTTCGCGAGCACACTCCTCCCACAGAGGGTGTCTCGGAAACTCTTTATTTTTTTCTTTTGGAAAAAAAACGTATGCTTTCCGCAAAAGTTATATATTTCCGCTGTCATCCGCGGTCCGCTATTGTTGTGCATGTGTAGTGGATTCATTTAATACAAAGGTAGCTGATGTTGCTGATTTGTAAGATGTGTCAAAAAGTCAATTTTTGATAATTAAAATGATTTAGTTTGACACAAATTGCGTAACTTAAAACGTCACGATCCATTTAGTTAAATGTTGCTTTCAAGATTTTTATTTTTGGCACCAAAAACAACGAGGAAGCTTATCATCAGAACCAAACAACCCATTTAAAATGTTCATAGACATTAATATATATACAAAAATTTCCCGATGTGAGAGTTTGGGTGAGATTGTCTAAAATATAAATTTATTTATGATCTATTATCTTCTCATCCTCAGAATTTTTCTTTTCAAAATAAAAATAAAAAAAATCTAACTTTCTATTTTTAAATTATCATTTTTTTTTTGAAATATCTTATAATTCTTTTACAGGATTATCTGTTTATAACTTTCCACCAGTCCGAAATTCGAAATCTATGAATCCATTTAAAATGGTAACCGGGATGCCATCAACACTACATGGTATGCTGGAATAAATTATGATATTAGACCATGCAAGTTATAAAAAAAAAAAAAAAATCTATATTTTTACCAAATAACAAAACCTTAGATTAATCATTAAGTTCTAAAATATGTATAGATATGCTAAGGTGTCTATTTGTTGGCAAAATTATATCATAGACCACGGTGCATGATCAAAATCATGCACCGCTCAAGACATCCAAGTGTATCTAAACCGACACTATCAAACGACGTCCGTTTTATTTAATGAAAATAAATAGAATCTTCGCAAAAAAATAACTATGTTTCTTCAGTTTCATTTTGTATACACTGCAGGTTTTCATTTCAACACAAACTACAGTATCATTTGATATAGAAACCTACAGTTTCTTCAATATTTATACACTCAAAATATGTGAAATGTTATTTAATTTTATTTTATATACACTATAAATTTTCATTAAAACACAACTACATGAATCATGTTTCAAATAGTAATTACCGCTTCATTGTACAATATACACTCAAATATGCGAAATATTATTCAGTATTCATTTTAATAATATACTGCAGTTTCATTTCACAACAACTACAGATATTAAATTTTCCATTAGCTGTAGTTTCATTTTGATAATATAAGAAAATAAAGATGTGAGAAAGTGTCATTTAGCACACACGTAGTGTCTGACGCGCGGTGGCATAATTGATCGATGCACCGTAGTGCATGATATAACAAGCCGCTATTTGTTTGATTTTGCAAAAAATTCTTCTTATTTCAAATAGTAGAAAATAGAATTATTAGAAATGATGATGATTGAGATTAAAACAATTCATTTTTCCACTAAATTCTTGTCATTTTAAGGTAAAAATTTTAATTATTAGGGCAACTAAAATAATAGATCGCCTATGTGGGAGGTCATGAGATCGAGTCTCATTGGAGTCGTTGTTGATTCTGTGTGCTTCATTAGGTTGAGAAAATATGTTTGAACAGATACTACAATGTAATAAAGTCAGTAGCATTCAAAAAAAAAAAAATCACCCTAATAAGGTGTGTGTGTAGTTAAGTACATCATTATGCAATTCTATTGGTGTACAGTGTTCACCCTACACACACACCCCTATTAGGTTGAGAAAGTATGTTTGAACAAATATTACAATGTAATAGAGTCAGTAGCATTAAAAAAAAAAAGAAAAAAAGATCACCCTAATTGTAAAATTGCGAGATCAATGTTGGAGAGTGGTTAGAGCGATCCATTGCTTTGATTGCTATAGGCCCTGTTTGGTGACGTAACTATACCGTGGATCATGGTCCAAAATGGTGTCGTTTCTTTTAATAAAAAGAGACAGCATCTGTTTCGTGTAAAGTAGCTTTGTTTGTATAACATATTCAGTTTCATTTTATATACACTGCAGTTTTATTTCAACACAACTACAGTTTCATTTTGATATAACTACAGTTTCATTTCGATATTTATAGACTCAAATATGTGAAAATGTTATTAATTTTATTTTATATACACTATAGTTTCATTCAACACAACTACATGATCATTTTGATATAATTACAGCTTTCATTGGACAATATATACTCAAATATGTGAAACTGTTATTCAGTTTCATTTTATAGACACTGCAGTTCCATTTCAACACAACTACAGTTTCATTTCAATATAACTACAGCTTCATTCAACATTATACACTCAAATATGTGAAACTGTTATTAAGTTTCATTTTATATACACTATAGTTTCATTACAACACAATTATAGTATCATTTTGATATAACTACAGTTTCATTGGACAATATACACTCAAATATGTGAAACTGTTATTCAGTTTCATTTTATATACACTGCAATTTCATTTCAACACAACTACAATTTCATTTCAATTTAATTACAGTTTCATTTGATAATATAAAAAACAATATATGGGACAGTTTAATTTTAGATACACTGTAGTTTCATTTTGTAATTAACACACCAAAAATACGGACTTCGTTAAGATGTGACGGCAGTCGTTTCTTTACTTAAAGAAATGACGTTGTTTTTGGACCATAGTCCACAAAGCTTTGTGGACCATGGTCCACGATATAACGATTGGTAGTTAGCTTATCAGCTAATTTTGACTTATTTGACTACTATTAACTGTTTGACTTGGTTAAACAGCCAATATAAATGTTGATTAATTATCTTTTTGTAACAGTTTATTGTTCCAAAATACTAAAATTTAAAAAGCTGCTCAAATTATCATTTTCAATAAGCTTTTTGAGAATCATTTTGCATGTAATCAGCTATCAGCTAACAACTAATTTACCAAACACTTTTCTACAATCAGCTAATGATATCAACTAGTCAAACCCACTAACCCAATTAACTAATAGGTATTTACCAAACACCCCAATAATCTCTTTCTTACATTAGTCTAAATCAGCTACTCTAGTCCTAATGTAAATAAGGTTATTCTCATCATTATGTCTAAATCGGCTACTATTGTCATAAAATGTTCATCATAATCAATAATAGTGTATTTTCTAACTAAACTAGGCCAGTCATTCTCGTCACTATATAAATATAAAATATGTAAATTCAAACATAAAATAATGTGGTGATATTATATTCTAGCATTTGTTTTCTCCTTTGGTTACATGTTTAATTTTTTCAAAGTTATTTAGTCATTTATGGACAATATTGTTTTGACTTATAGAATATAATGGTTTGGTCCCTTTGGAAATGATATGGTAACATGTACTAATTCATAGTCAATCATGCGCGTGCACACGCATAGGAATTTTGCTTTCATGCCACATGAGAAACGGTCCAAAGAGGGGAATCAATATTTTCCACAATAAAATTCAAAATAAAGTGAGTGCCAAATTTGATCAAGTATAATAGGTGTACTCATTAATCAAAGGTAGTGGAAACTTTTCTTTCCATAGAATATTTATATCATAATTTATATAATATTTTTAATATTTTGTTGGAGCCCACAATGCAGTTGTTATACATGGACCATGGCTGTGTGGATCATGATCGTTGAATGAAATTGTAGGAGAATTATAATGATACTTTAGTGTTACTATGATGAAACTAGTGTGTGTGGGATGATAAACTAAAAAACATGGCACGTTATTGTCAAATTAAACTGTAGTATAATTAAAATGATACTTTAGTATTGTTTATAATGAAACTAGTGTGCGTAGAAAATAAAACTAAATCCAGAGACACAATTAACATATATTGTCAAATGACCTGAAATGCAAATAAAATAATATTTCAACATTACTATAATTAATAAACTAGTGTGTGTGAAAAAAAAAAAAAAAAAAAAAAAAAAAAAAAAAAAAAAACTCAAGCAATAATGTATATTATCAAATGAAACTATAGTAGAATTAAAATGATATTTAAGTATTGCTATAATAAAACTAGTGTGGAAAAAAAATGAAACTAAAAAACATAACAATATTATTAAATAAAACTGAAGTGCAAGTAATTAAAATGATACATACTTCATAGTTCACACTGCTACATAGACCATGATCCACAGTAAAATTTTGCCCCGCAATGTTGTTGGGTCAAGCAAGTGTCTAGGCGACTACAAGATTAGATAACTACCAGACGAGGATAAGAGACATTTTAGCTCAAGACGCGCAAAGTATACCGACTAGGAGGATTAGTTAACTAGGGGCTTCTGTCCCTCCGAGTCTCTGACACACAAAAAAAAGATAGATATAAATAAAATTAGTGTAAAAAAAGAAGGAAGAAGCTATGGATATGAAGATTTACGTAGGTAGACTTTACTTACCTTATAGACATTATATAAATAGTAAATTTTAACTATCATGATAATAAGGGGCGTTTGGTTCCGAAATGTGAAATTGCCCTAAAATAATAAGATTACTTTTTGAGAGATGATGTGAGAATGAGAGATCATGAGAATGTAATAAAGATTACTTTATTATGTGTTTAGTTGTGATTGCGGCATGAGGATGTAACATTAAATTGTTTAGTTGGAGCTATAATTTTAGTTATGTATATATAATTTATTAAAGGCTCATACCCCAAATAATATGATAGATAAAAATTATATATATAATATATATTATAATATATATGTTATATAATACTAGTAATATATATAAATGAAATATATATGATATATATATAATATACTAAATATATACGAGAGAGAGAGGAGAGAGAGAGAGAAGAGAGGAGGATTGTTTTTCCGAATTACAAGAACTCCTCCTTAAAAATAAATTCCCTCTTAAAATACAAATTGGTGTGTATGTAAGTATGCCTTTTTTTAGAGACAAGAAATCCACTTTATTCATGAAGGGGAAGCAAGCAATATCAGTTACATCATCATTTAGTAGTAACCCCACGTCTGCTTAGCAGATTTCATTAATAATTAGCTGAATTGTTACATAGAGGAACAGATACAAAGCGAGGAATATAGTCCAAAACACTCCACACGATCCTCCTCCTACACAATGTAGAGCTCTCTTGGCTAAGCAATGAGACTACACCTTAACATGTTGCCGAGGACAAAACGAAAGGTAACCATAGGCATTTGACTTAAAAGCTCCGAATATCGGTCACAATTAAGCCAAAAGGAGATATATTCCGTCCACCCCCAAGCGCCGTAGTGACTAGTTGAGCATCAGTTCAAGACTCACCCGCTCCCACCCCTTTCGTTTAATCCAACTTAGTGCCTCTCTAGCTCCTATGGCCTCCGCCTCTTTTACCGTATGCAACCCATTCTTTGCAAACATCACCACCCCCCTCACCGTGCCATCCCCGTCAACACACTCCATCCAAACCCCATCCGCTGTCGTCTATAATCCATAGCGACATCCACCGTAACCCGAACTTTCCAGGGTCATACACACACACCCCCTCGTCCCGAATGCTAGGCAGCCTCGCCCCCGACCCATCATCACCACTCCCCCTTATCTCTCACGCCAGTTCTGAGCATATGACATTGCATAACACACCATCGTGTGTGGATCCGTGTCCTTCTGACTCCAAACCATAGAGTTTCTAGCTTCCTAAATAGCCCACGCCACCATCACTACCTGCTCAATCATCATAATAGATAAGGTTCCAGACCACAATTCATCTATCCACCCATGAATAGACTCAACATAGCCCATATTCCAGTCCCCATTTAACACACGCCAACTCTTATGCGCAAAATCACAATTCGCAAAGAGGTGCACCGTGCTCTCGTTTGCTTTTCCACACATCACACAGATAGGATCACAAGGTACATGTTTTAACAATAAAGCATCCTTGGTAGGAAGCCGAAGCGTGCATAAATTCCAGAAAAAACATTTAACTTTTGGTGGTACTCTCAACCGCCATATCCCCGCCATGCTACCCCTTCCCCATACCCAATCTCACCCAAGGCCAACCTATATGCGCTACCCACCGAATACAGTCCATGTTGCTCCCGACTCCAAAAGAGGGTATCACAACCCCCCCCCCCCTAACCGACAAAGGAACGCTCAAAAACTAAGTTCGCATCCCGCTCTTACAAAATATCTCTTACCACCCCATGATCCCACTCTTTCCCATCAATAGTCATCAAAGAGCTCACACACGGATTCCCCAAGTATGTTTGAACCAGGGTATTAACATAAGGATTTCCTTCATCTGGCAGCCAAGGATCGCCCCAAACTTTTGTCCCCTCCCCATTCCCAATCCTCCACCTAACCCCCTTCTGCACCAACTCCTGAGTTTCCCAAATACTAGCCCACACATAAGACGGATTTGAACCCCTCTTTGCCTGTAAAAAGGTGGAATTTGGAAAATAACGCGCCTTAAAAACTCTTGTAACTAGAGCATCAGGTTTAGTAAGAAAATTCCAACCCTGTTTCCCTAACATAGCAAGATTCATCTCCCGCACTCTCCTAAAGCCCATCCCCCCATATTTTTCTTTGGCACACACAGATCACTCCACCTACTCCACCTTATTCCCCCTCTTTCCTTTCTTTCACACCCCCACCAAAACGAATTCATAATTCGTTCGATATCATTGCTTAAAACCACCGGTAGAAGAAACACATTCATCGCATAATTTGGGATACTTTGCAGCACCGTCTTTAGAAGCACCTCTCTACCCCCTCTGGATAAGAACCGATTTCCCCAATTCATCACCCGAGCCCGAACCCTATCCCGAACAAACCCCAAAATTTCCCTCTTTTTCCTCCCCACATACCCTGGCATGTAAGTATGTTAATGTGTGCACGAGCTAATCCCAGATATTGCTGGCAGTGTGCCCAGTGTGCATGCAAGTATGTTAATGTGTGCACGAACTTTGATGGATGGTTGTGATTTTTTCCTACGCGCTGTGTGCATGTAAGTATGTTATTGTGTGCACGAGTTAATCCCAGAAATTGTTGACAGTGCGCCTTGTGTGCATGTAAGTAATGTTAATGTGTGTACGAGAAGTTTGTATTTAAGGGCGTTTTTATTTAAGGAAGTTTGTATTTGAATGCAACCATATATATATAATATATATATTATATATATATATATATATATATATATATATATATTATATATAATTTTTATATATGTAAATATTATTATTATTATTATTTTATTAGTATATATATCGAATAGTTTATAAGGAAAAAATTGAAAATATTGAAAAGTAATGTAAGAATACTGAAAAAGAAGAAGATAATCACATTACCTTAACATTAACTCATAATTCTATGTGATAGTTATATAATATTATTAAGGTAATCACATAACTTAACCAAACAAACTATTATAATATTATCATACTCATATTATCTAAATAATGGTATATAACTTGCAATCGTTATGCCATGAAACCGTGTTCACCATGAATGGTGAACACGGTCCTAACGGTAACGGTGCACCGTTATCTTTTTTCCTTAATTAACTGCGCGACTTTTCTTCTTCATTTTCACATTTCGCGGTTTCATTTCTTCTTCGTGTAAGTTTCTTCAACATTCATAAATTATGAATGTGCATGTATGGATTTATGAATGTGCAGTTATGAAATTATGAATTTTCTTTATGAGATTATGAATTTTCTGTTATGAAATTATGAATTTTCTGTTATGAGATTATGAATTTACAGAAAATTCATAATTACATAACTGTAAATTCATAATCTCATAACAGAAAATTCATAATTTAATAAATGTTTTTCTTTTATGTGATTATAAATTTCTGTTATGAGATTATGAATGTACAGTACATTCATAATCTCATAACAGAAAATTCATAATCTAAACAAACGCACGCCGTTAACAACACGTTAACTAATTTTTTTTCTTATAAAAACGACACTGTTTGGACCATGTTTCCAGGACATAATTTGCGTATAACTTGTACTAAACGCTCCAAATGTATAAAGTGAAGTACTTAGAGAGTTATTGTTTAAACTCATTTTCTACATTTTTTTTTTCGGTGGGAACTTGCACTATATTGGACTAGAATGATAAGGAATCAAGGGTAATTATACTAAGATACTAAGACTAGTCTTTGTAATTTCACCATTTGCCCCGTCTTTGCACCCTAGACCCAAAGGTACGCGAAATTTTTTACATTTGCATTTGTTTTAGAGTTAATATCGAATTTAGTCATCGATTATAATAATTTTTCTTGATTTGGTCCTAAACAACTTCTTATGTTTAATTAGGCCATATGTTAAGATAATTAGTAATTTTACCTCTATTAATACTCAATTTAGTCATCAATTATAATAATTTTACCTAAGTTAGTCTTGAGTTTACCATCAAAGTCAATAACCTAATTGAGCACAAAAAGTCGTTTAGAACTAAATCGAGAAAAATCACTATATAATCGGGAACTAAGTTGGGTATTAAGTCATTTGTTTTATGTTTCATGAAGATGGAAAAAGGAGAAATGAAAAATAGAAAATTTATATTTTTAAAAGTATTGG
>VALG01014161.1:21295-38588 GCA_009835305.1 Ipomoea purpurea | reverse complement strand
TTGAAAATGAGATAGCTTGTGATCTTGTTTCAACATTTATTCTAGTCGAGAGTTTGTTCTCATGTAATCTTTTTATAATTGTTATTGAATCATGATTAGTTAGTTTATGGACTTGAGTTAGGTTGTATTATCTTTCTTGATGCTTGATTTGTAATTATTGCAAAAAGGGGAAGACACTAACCTAGGGTTCTTGAGTTTATAAGGTTTGTGTTTGTATTTTGTTAATGTTGGTGTACAACAATTCATTAACATGTTTGGGAGGATTCTTGGCTCAATGAGAGTTGGGTAAAGATTCCAAGCCACTCCTGGCATAAACCCAATCTCTTTCCTATGAAAATAGGGGAAATTGGGGGTATTGGTGCTTTGTGTTCTTGAAGAACTTGGAGTTGATTCACCACGAGAGTGGGGAAATTCGTTTCTAATCCTTGTTAATTTGCTCACATGAGTGACTTATAGACTAGGGATTTCTACGTGCATCCCCTCTATTCCTTGGTTGGTGTGATTTTCCTCAATCCTTAGGTTGTGCTATGCATCTAAGAAAGATAATGCTCCCTAGCTGAGTCATATTTCTTTATTTCATCTTTACATTCTTGTTAATATGTGTTTGTGTTACTTTGTTTAGTTTACTAGCCCCAATCTTGTTATGATTTGCTTGAGCTTCTTGTTGATTTCCTTATGCTAGTGCCTAGGTTTCTTGTGATTGCATTTGGCGTGCCATAACCCTCTCAATCCCCCGAGGACGACATAACACCCCGTACACTCACCATCACTCATTTTTGCTACATCAACACTCATTCATACTAATTCTAAAAAAAATATGAACTTCAAAATGAACATGTGCAAAATGGATGTGAAAATTGTTGATGAAACTGGACACATTGCGGCATAAGTATTCTTGACTACTTGTACAGTCATTGTTATTTACTATCAAATATATAATGCAAGTTATGGAAAGTAGAACAATAGGTACTACTAATTAACCTTATCCAAATATATTAAGTATTAATATTTTGTTCAATACTTTCACATGACAATCTACGATAAATATCTCGGAACGCGTGGACACATATAAGATATAGCCATATAGGGGAAAAACTACCACTGCCAAAGATCAACATGCGCTTAGAAGATCAAGATCGAGTTCATAGTACAACTAAGATCCTAGTCATATACACAACAATGCAAATCCATAGCTTTCTACACCATAATCTCATTGCATGAAGGTGCCCTCTATGCTACTCCCAGTAACCCAATTGCACATGACACACTAGTACACTACTAATAAAAAAGAAAATGATAAGTACTGAATATGAAGACAATGACAATGGTTATCCAAAAGAGAATTGCGATGACTTAGAGATCGAAATTCAAACCAAAGTAATATTTATTTAGACTATCATATCATTTTTAGACTAAGTATATTTAGACTAGATAGCATTTTTACAATCTTGCAAACATTTATTTTAATGACAAATTATAATCAAATCTCTCTTATATTTATCTTGCATTCAAATACTTTGAATTACCTATTTAAATAAACAAATTCAACATTCAATCACCTATACATGAACATCTCATATATAATATTATATGGATATACTTTGAAATACTTATTTAAAAATAAATATGAAATATTATACCATGAAAACTAGTATATATATATGTGTGTAAAATAGTTAGGTTGTAATGAAAATAACCTATTTATTATATCTGCAAATGTGATGGAACATCCGAACATGGCAGATGTGTGTCTGGTCTATATAATATATTTATAATGTGGATGGTTATTATGGCAGGTGTGTGTCTAATATATATATGTATACAATTCATGTGTTTGGATCATGGTACAACCGTACAAGTATAAACAATTTTCACCGTTTGATGTAAATATTATATAATTTGTATTTGTCAATAACCATTTAGTCTAGTGACATTAAGTGGCTCAGGTACTACATTATAACAAAGTCATTATTACGTCAAAATATATATATTAATTAATAAATATATTCATTTTTTTAAGACGGGTTGCTGGGTGAGGTTGGCCAATTTAAAGTAACTAATGAATAAAAATAATTTTATTATCACATTAGATGAAAAAAATGATCTTTATAATAATATCCATGTATTATGGATGATGAAATGAATCCATGTAATATATTTAATATTTATCATGCTGAATGCTGATGGTATAATATTATATTGTGGTTTGTTTTGCTTTCAAAAAATTAAAATAATAAAATAATGCTGATAGTAATATGGTATGTCTGATCTATATATGCATACAATTCACTTACTCGTTGTGGGACTAAAATGTTATCATCTTTAAGCACTACCTAGTTCAATTTTATTTTTTTTTTCATTTATAACGTACCCATAGTAAGCTAGCCAATAGCCTTTCCTCCATTTTAGACATCTGATAGTAGATTTTTTTTTTTTTTTTTTTTTTTTTTTTTTTTTTTTTTCATTTTTTGAGGAGTTTTCAATTTTTCTAAAAACTTAGTATGATGCGTTGTGGTGATGCTCTTAAACGGGCTCCTCAAGATTAGAATGAGTGGGTAAGTGAGGGTGGATTATGATTTTTGTACTTTAAAATGGTGAATGTGATTCTTGTCAACATATTTCTAGTCGAGCTTGTCTCATGAATTTTCTAATGTGACTTACCAAACACGTTCGCAAACATGTTCATTGACGTAATGAACGTGTTCGCAAACGTTAACAAACACTAATGAATGCTTAACAAACGAACACGAACATAATTTTCAAAAACCGTAACAAACGAACACGAACACTGAACAACCTTTGTTCGTTTATGTTCGGTTCATTAACAGCCTAGGACAAACTTATGAGAATAAAATAGCATTTTCATTCCAAATTGTTCCCAAGCCTATCTCTATCAGCCCACTTAGAACATCCACATCAGTGGTTATTGTGGAGTTATTGTCAGATGAATTATCTTGGGTGGGGTTAATAACAAATGTGGGGTGGGGTTATTTTACAAGATATTTGTCCTGCAAATGTGGAGATAATGTCAGCAAAAAAGAAAAAGTAAAAAGAAGAAGTTATCAATGGCGGTGCGCGTTTGCGCATAGCCCATGCTCGCCCGTGTGGCGCGTCAGGCGCCTGACGCAACTGCTTTTATTATATATATTTTTTCAATTTTTGTTATTTTTTTTTCTTTTTTGTTTTTCTCCCTTCCCACATTCTCTTTCCTAATAACTCTTACATTATCCCACAATTCTCCCCAACCATTGTGGATGCTGTTATGAAAAGCCACTATATTCATCAATTAGAGCAAATTCTAACTAACTCTTCTGAGTCTTCTCAACCACCATGCCTCATCAGAGTACAATATTTAAAAGTTAATTATTGTTCTGTAGATACTCGATAGTAAGGGTGTCTTTATTCATGTAATACTCTCTCATTTTTAAAATAGTCATATTTTCATATCATCAAATTTATAATTACTTCATTATTTTCTTTATATTATTGTTGCAATACACTTTTACATTCAAAAGTGATATCATATTAAAAAAACAATTATCCAAAAAAAATAAAAAATAAAGAAGAATTTTAAAAAGGAAAAATGGTCAAATTGATCTCCTAAGTTAACCAGATAGTGTAATTGGATCCCCTAATTTGCCGCTTATCTAGGGCGCGGTCATGCCGAGACAGCCCTAGTGTTGTTTCACCAATCGTTTCTGTGGAACCGTGTCCACCTTGCAAGGTGGACACGATTCTATATTCATAATTAGTGAACTATATGTTCATATTTATAAAGGTATATATTCATAATTTTGAACATTATATTCATATTTATTGAACTCTATATTCATAATTATTGAACTATATGTTCATAATTATAAAGCTGTATATTCATAAATTTTTTAACTTCATATTCACAATTATTGAATCTCTATATTTATAATTACAAAACTATATGTTCATAATTATGTTCGCAACTCTACATTCATTATTTATGAATATATTTCACCATTTTCGAACTATATATTCATAATTATAAACAATTTAGAACCGTATCTACCTTGCAAGGTGGACACGGTGCATAATTTTGCCTTATTTCACACCGGTAATGCTTGGGCCGAGCCCACATTGTTTACCTTTTTTTTTTTTTTTAACAATTTACAATACGGCAATTTATATGCTACATCACGGCGTACCATTGCATATGCGCCCAGATGCAAAACGACGTCGTTTTATATTATTATTTTTTTGAAATTTCCGCCCCAGTGAATGGCAGTAGGCTTTCTTTAAAAAAAAAAACCGTTGTTTCAAGATGTAACATAATGTTATACTGAAACACATATGTTATACATGAAATACAAATAAATGTATACACAATATACATTCTTTTTAAAAGTAATACACATAATCTTAACATAATAATAATAAACATAAATTTTTAACATAATACACCATTCAACTCTTAACATAATCACACAAATTTTTCTGATTCGGATGTACATAATTGTATAAAACAATGTACATATTGTATAAAAATACACATAACTGTATAACCAATACACATTAACGTTGTGAACGAATAGCACATAATCTCAGCACTTCGTACCGCGCTCCCAACACGACCCAAAACGACGTCGTTTTGGGAGGCGCGCGGCGCAGCGCGGCGCATAGTGCTATGTGCGCTGTGGTGTAGGATATTAACGATTGTTACAATACTTTAACATGCAAAACATACAAATATAACGAGGAATTGATAGTTGATAGTTTGATACATACTACATAGCTTGATGGTTTCACTTACGTTTGGTGAGCTTGACCTTCCACACCATGCTTCACTTCAAGAACCAGAGTATCTGAAGGCACAACCAGCGGATGAGGTTCCATGAGTTCGCAGTGATAGCGAAATATGATGCTGGCTGCACACTCTTTCGGCGACATAAAAAACATCTTTTGACCTATACAAGTCCATCGGACCAAACACTAAAAATGGGGAACTTGTTGGATGGGACGTGCTTGATTCCGCGCTATTCTGAAATCCACCTTTCCGGCTTGAACTCCATGCATCTTCTCCCCATAATTGCTTCCATCCTCCCCATGGAATAAACGAGGTGAGGATTCGTGTTTTTGGTTTAACTCTGTGGCCCGCTGGGGAGAGTGTCTGTCTCCAACGACATCTTGTGGTTCATAGGTATGGGTGGAAACAACCTCAGAGATTCAAAAAGCAGCATGGAGGTAGACTAAAGTCACACATTCTTCTACCTTAAAGGTTTCTGTTTGTTTGGCATGGTTTTGTGGTTTCATCTTAAGGATCTCGTTAAAGAGTTCTGCCTCCACCAAAGGGTTTTTGGGCGAGGGCCAGAAGGCCATGTGAGAGCTGAACTGGTGGTGCCTCCTCCTCCGGAGATGGTTAAGGAGACGAAAGTGTCTCTGAGGAATTGCATGGGCTTTCCTTTGTAAGCTTTCATTGTGTGATGTTAACATGCTGAAATTCTGGGAATTGGAATCATCTTCGTCTTGATCTTGAAGTTGATTAAGCCTCTCTGAGAGTATGGGGTATATGAACTTATCAAAAGTATCCCAAGCTTCAGCATGCTTCTTCTCCCTGTCAATCCCAACAAACCATTTCTGCAGCTTCCAAGCCTTTCTGGGAGGATATGTCTGTAGAGAATGGCGTTCACGGCGTCGATGATTGCCTTACGGAATGGATGATCACTGGGTGGCTCCACAAAAAGGCTGCCCGGATTCTTGTCTAGAAACTTGGAAGCCTATGTCAAAGCTCAGCCTTTTGAAGATTTCCTGCAGATCAAAGTAGGCTCCAGTTTTGAGCGTAATGATCAAGAAGCGGGAACAATCCAGATTCCACTGTTTGCGGACCGTCCTTTTCCAAGGAAGCGCGGAAGCCGACGTGATTTCATGAGAGCGTTGGTGGGTTTTCCGGTGAAGATCAGAGCTCAGAGTCGGTGTTGAGAATCCCATCTCCAAAAATTTCAAACATTTCTGGAAATGGGGTGCCCTTTGGGTAGTTGTTGAAGTTTTTGTTGTGAATGTAATCGATGTTTGCAGGTCGGAAGTGAGGAGCATGTCAAAGTTGGCAAAGGCAGGCCTTTGAGCTCGAATGTGCCGCCGTTGTGTTTGAGAAACTCCGTCGCGAAATCGTGGAGGCGGTGAGCGTTCTGGAGTAGCGCCGGCAACATTCCGATGACTGGCCAATTTGTGGGGACCCGGCTGCTTTTTTTCAGATCTTCTTCCTTATCAGAAATGCCAAGCACAAAATAATGCATAACGCACTCAAAGCAAGTACGTTATTCAGGTGTTTGAAGATAGCCATTATGATTTATGCATGTATGAATCAAAGGAAGTAATATATATATGGAATAAGTGTGAAATAGGCCACTGAACTGCACACAATAATGTAATTAGACCACCTAACCTAAAAAACTTATAATTGCTAACAAGTTACCCTTCCACCTAGGATGCATGTGTGGCATTTTTAATTTTAATTTTTTTTTTTTTTGAAAACCTTAAATTAGTTTTTTAATGTTTAATAAATAAAAATTAAAATAATTTATTTTTAAATTAAATTTTTTTAATATTTAATAAATAAAAATTAAAATAATTTTTTTTTTGAAAATAAAATCCAAGCCATGTACAAGGTCTTAACAAATTATTTTATTTTCAAAAAAAGAAATTATTTTAATTTTTATTTATTAAACATTAAAAAAAAACTAATTTTAAAATAATTTATTTTAGTTTTTATTTATTAAATATTAAAAAAACTAATTTAAAAATAAATTATTTTTAAAAAACGACACATATGCATCCTAGGTGGATTGGTAACTTGTTAGCAACTTGAGAAACTTAAAAAAATAAACAAATTGAATGAAATTGATTAGTTTAGGGACCCAATTGTAGATTTTTTAAGTTTAATGGCCTAATTGCATTCTCGTGTGCAGTTCAATGGCCTATTTGACCCTTATTCCTATATATAATGAACTTAGTGCATGAGTATTGAATAACCCATGTGCAATATTTATAGTGGTAACTTACTAATGCTATGGTGGAGGTGGAGTGGATAGTTATGCTGTGCATCCGTATGCACCATGCATGGTGTATACTGATGCAAAAATGACATCGTTTTATTCAAAACGCGTGCATCCCACTTTAATAAAAAATTCAGTTTCGATTTCCCGTAACAGCATTCAAGGTGCCATGCATGGTGCATACGAATACACAACATAATTTGCTGGTAGGGGTGGTTGGGTTACGTTTCTAGAGCTTGAGCCTTTGGGCTCCTTAAGTTGAATTCCCGATCTCAAGAGTCACTCCATTCTATTCCGATAAAGTATTTGAAAAGATGTAAATCATAATTACTCATCAAATAGATTCAAGCTCACAAAGTACTAAATCTATTTACTTTCAACATAGTTTTCAAGAGTTCGTTGGAACTAACCTTGGTCTCTTCTAGTTGATGTTGCGACACCTTTCATTTATTAACAATGTCAGTCATGCATGTGCTTCTCCCCGGCTCAAATTTGTTAACAATGTTAGTCGTCATGTGCTTCAATTCTCTCCCATCATTAACCTTCCAAGGATGTCTATATTTGTGGCCCTTCAGCTGTGTGACACGTTATCCTATTCATCATATCCCACACTGATTGATTCCAAAAAATGGGTGGATAACAAATTGTACTCCATGTTATGAATTTAATAATAATAATATAATGACAGCAGAAATGGATAAAGAGATGGAAGATGGACTATTTATATATTTCATTCGTATGTTCTACTGGGCGAGTGATAATGACATTTTATAGGTTTTGAAAGGAGATTAAATAAATATATATTTTACAAAGATAAAGGTAGATATGCAAGTTAGGCAAAGTGGTGTGGTCACTTGTTTTGAGTATCCCCTTTCCATTGGAACACGGTCACATTTACAGGTATGAATTAATTTTGAATTTTTGCAAACATATAATTCTTTTTATTAAAAATAATCATTTAGAATAGCCTTGTGCTTTGTAGTAGTGTCCATTCGAATTTTAGGTTCCTATATGAAGTGTAATTATAGTTAATTTAACGTATATTAAATGGTTGTAATTATTAAGTAAGATTTAAAATTAATAATAATAGTTTTAAAGTCATAAATTAAAATCTTTGAATATTCAAGCATTTTTTTTAACTTCATTAAAATATTGAAAAAAAATCAGGTTAGGTGGCCCCTTCCAATAATGGGCTCAGGTCAGGTGCTCATCTCGCCCGCCTTATGACCTGCCGAGATGGAATGTTGTGACATCTTCTCATATGTGAGGTCATGAGATCGAGTTTTAGAGTATTATTTGAACAAATACTACAAAGTGAACACGGAGTAGACAGTAATTTTGTACGATTAATGTTTGGTTGACGGGTTGGATTGTGTGACTCGCGATTTACATTGAAGGACGAATCCAAATTAAAAGATGATGGGATTTAAAGCCAACTAGATTATGATCTCCGGGCAACTGAGGTCCATCCTTAAAGGAGTGACGAGGATTAGTTGGATCTATGTTTTGTTGGCAAGCTGTCGTTCATTCACTCTTGTTGATTTTTTTGATATCTCAAACATATTATAATACCATCTCGTATTTACATTGTAAATTACTTACTTATTAAAATTAATTGTTAATTTGTAAATAATTCTTTCATTCATTTATGAGTTTGAGTACCTTTTATTAATACTTTCATTGAAAATTTTCATCTTGATTTGTTGATGTCTTATTCTTAATTGATTATCACCCTTGGCCTTTGTCAATATCTAATTTCAGTCTACTCTCGATCGAACTGCTTTTTTTTTTTTTTTTTTTTGTGTGTGTGTAAATCACGAGGTCGTTGGATCTTTTTTAATTTATTTAACGGTTCCAGATTCCACCCGATTAATCTCCGTTCGCTCTCAATCGAGTTTGAATACCCTTTGTATTGATACTTCCATTGAAAATTAAATTTTCATAATCATTTCCTTAGCATTTGTCAAACTTTAATTTCCTTACTGACTCTAGCTAGTTTTAAATAACTATTTGTGAAGCTTTAAAATTCTAATATATTTTATATAATATTATATAATATTATATATACTAATTATATAATATATATATATATATATATATTGGACATATGAGGAACAAGTCAAGAGAAAAACTAAATACTTGGATCGATGGATCTGATTTTTTTTTTTTTTATGTGTGACATTTTGTTGTATTAGCTTTAGTGTTCACCCTTTTACTACTTAGCATCTAGCATTTACAGTTTAGATTAAAATTTTACTTTTTCACTGATTTTTATAAAATTTACTAGGTTTCATATTTAGTTGTTAAAGATTACATATTTTAAGTGTTCAAATTTGGATAGTAAAGTTGATAATAATTACGAAAATGTCACCATGTATTTTTTAAAATCTTCAACCTGGATGTAAATCGAGGTGACTTAATGACTCAGTAAACATGACGAAATGTCGGTATACACAAGAGATCTATCCATTTTAGACATAATCCCCACAAGGGTCGAACATTAATCTCTTCTTTCAAATATTGTCTACTAAACCAGTGAACAAAAGCCCGTACGAGCTATTACTTTACTCTATCACTAGGACTGGATGCAGATGTGATGTTGATCTTAAATGTTTATTTCATGACTAAAACATCATTTCTCCTTTCATATTCCTAATTCTTTCCCAATTCCCATTTATGTTTTTTATATGACGTCCCCATAATTGTTGGTTGGGTAGTAGCTGTACTAGTAAACTTGCCATCATCTATTTAATAAATTGATTCCAACATTCTCAAGCAGAATTATTTTTTTTAATTTTTTGAAAGCGAAAAGCAGAACGATATATTAAGTCCCATCAAAGAAAAAGACAGATGATTGAGAATTAATTATTTTAGCCAAAGCATGAGCAAAATGACGATAATTAAAATTAATTTTTTATATATTTAAATTAGCTTTTCATTATTTTAAATTTGATTTTCAATTAATTAATACGTTAATAACGTTCTGTTTTTAATTTTGATGATAATTTTTTATATTTTGTCGTTCATTGTCAATTCTGTTTCATTTTCGTGCAAAATGAGGATTAAATTATAATTTTCTATCTCATCAACAACAAAATCGTTTTAAGGTTCAGTTTTGTCAATCATCATGAGTTCTTGTAGCTTAATTTAAGAACGATATTTAATTTTGCGCTCAGATCTTTATAAAAATTAGTAACAGATGAATTCTACTAGAAGATAACAATCCCCTTTAGACCCTCAAATTTAATAGAGATGAGAGTCATGATATGGAAGTGGAAATGATATGTAATCATTATCAATGACCAGAATAAATGAAAACCTATATAGTTGAGTATTGTGTTATGGATTGTTTTTTTTTTTTTTTTTTTTTTTTTTTTAATTTGTGACCGTGTTAAGGCTCAAGGAATGAATGGGTCAACTGGTTAGTTAGTTTGCCAAATGGGTAAAAGGGGCTCAATAGCGTTAAGGGTTATTTTGTCTTTGACGCTAAGGTCTAGCCAAGTCAGGCACGCCGAATCGGTTAAATTTGGGGAGTCTGTCCCTAGTCTTGGACTTGACTATTGTCATTCCCCTGATGAGTCTATGGTAGGACGAAAAAAAACCAATTTAGCACGTACGAGGGTAAGGCTGGCCCGTGAGGTATGAGGGGCCCGTCGAGACGTCGCACGGTCATTGTGTGCTGCGCCGGACTCTATGCCTGTGACAAAAAGCTGCTCAAATGTGCTGCCATTGTGCTTTGACAAGCTCCGTCTCAAAATCATGGAGATGATAAGCGGTCTCAAGGATCGTCGGTGACCGGCCAATTTGTGAAAACGGAGGCTTCCAAATCATATCAGACATGCGAAACACAAAACAATACATTATATATATCTTATATGGACACCGAAAACTAGGGTAAAGTGTGCAGAGAGAGTTGTTGCCGCTTTAATTATTTAAACGTGGATTTTCATTTTCAGTAGCCTGTGTAGCTTAGTTGGTAGAGCGCAAGGCTCTTAACCCTGTGGTCCTGGGTTCGAGCCCCTGGGTGGGCGGTTTATTTCATTTCCATTGCAAATGCACCCGTGGAAGGAAAAACGCACATGTTTTTTTTTCCGTTCTGGAGGTTTACCTGAGTGAATGGCTAAGTATTATGATTAATCAAAAATTGACTAGTCTAATGTATACAATCATATATTTTTCGTTTTTTTTTTAGAGAGAAGGAAGGTGATATATTAAAGATCAACCAAAGACGAGCTAGTTGTATATAACCATATATAAATACAAGAATTTTAACGCAAGACTTGACACAATATAATAAGTACAATTAATAGTTTGAGAGAAGGTTTGGTTGATAGTGTCATCATTTAGGTACGTTTGCCAAGCTTAACTTTCAAATCATGTTTCTTTTAAAAAATAATTGAATCCGTAAGCTGAAGTGGGTGAAAGTCGTCATCATCTACCAATTCACAATGATAGTGACATACTCCGTATAATATAATGCTCCGATATGATAGCTGCAACTATTTTCATTACCGTGAACGTCATATCCCTACCCATGCAAGTTCTGGGTCCAAATCAAACAACCTCATTGCAAATTCAAATTAACTTGTTTAGCCGATTAAGTCTTTATATGTTTGACATATGTTTTTTAAATATTTTTTGTTTTTGTTATTTTTATAAAACTTTTTATTTATTTATTAAATTGTATATTAAAAAAAATTCAAAAAATTCGAATTTTAGGATATTGAATCTAGGAAAACTGAAAATGATTTTTCTCTTTGAGTCCTCGTTTTGTCTTAATATGTTGTTCTTCCAACTTGTCTCCAAAGCACATCAACACCAGCAAGCAGAACATTGCGTACTGAAAATGATCAATATAATCACCTTAACATCCGACCCAGAGCTTTCGTAATTAGTTTTCTGTCAAGAACTTCAAGAACCCATTGTCGGCCGATCGAAAAATCATGGTTGCAGTAGGCGCTAGGCGCTAGTCAACGCCCGTGCAGCGCCTAGCGCCTAGACGGAATCTAGCTAGGCTACGCTAGGCGGGCGCCAAAAAATAGTGGGAGACTTGCAATTTGACAATTTTAATGAGGTTGTTTTCAACATTCAATCAAATAACAATCCAAATAAATGAAATAATGATAATTCAACTATTCAAGCATAACATCAAAATAATATTAAAAAATAAAAAATACTCAAAATACTTCAATCATCAAAAGATTTTAAAGTATCAAACTAATCTACGGACGACTGGACCAGACGGCATAAGACGAAATCGGAAGAAATTGGACCAACTCGACCGAGTTGGCCTATTAGGTCGATTTTTACCGATTTCACCGCCTAGCCAGCTGCCTAGGCGCCCGACCGATTTTTGGACAAGGGCTTGATGAACGAGAAAATGGTTGGCGATGAGAGAATTGTACTTGGATTTCAGGTCCTGGAGTATGGGCCCTGATAGAACTATTAAGACCCGCATGAACTTAGCTCAATGGTTTAATGGGCAGTATTTGGTATCCAGACCGATCATGGAGTATATAACCATACATTTCTTAAGTAGTTTGTGCGGAGATTTTAATAACCAAATACTTTATTAGTACAGACTGCTTTCACTCAGCACAACAAGCATTTAACGACAAGGAAATAAGATTCTCACCAGAAATACTTATAAAAAATCATATATATATATATATATATATATATATATATACTAATACTAGAGTACTTTTAACACTACAAGATCAGATCAGACTTGCACTAATTAATATGAGGCCAGAATGCCAAATAGTAGAGCTGAGAGATGAGAATGAAATTAAAGTTGATAATCTTACTTACGTTTGCTGAATTTGACCTTCAAACCATGTTTCTTCTCTAGAATGATTGAGTCCGTAGATAGAACTTCTGAATGATGAGATTCCACCAGTTGAAATTGATAGTGACATATTATGGTAGCTGCAATCATTTTGACAACAGTTAAAGCCATATCCTTGCCTATGCAAGTTCTGGGCCAGCATTGAAGACTGGATACTTGTAAGAAGGCTGGCGTTTGATTCCACCATCGGTGAAATCCACCTCTCTGGCTTGAACTCCATGCAGTCTTCACCCCACACTGTATCCATCCTCCCCACGGAATAAAAAGGCATTATTATTTTGGTGTTTGGAGTAACAACATGACCGCTGGGGAGAATATCCTTCTCCATCGGGGTCTTGTGGTTCAAAGGAAGCGGAGGAAATAACCTGAGAGATTCACAAAAGGCAGCGTGGAGGTAGGTTAACTTCTGGCATTCTTCTACCTTAAAAACCTTCTTGTCTTGTTTGAGTTGAATGATGTAGTGGAGGATTTTTGCTTCAACGTGAGGGTTTTGTGCAAGGAGCAGAAAGAACAAGTGAGTGTTGAAGCCGTGGTGTCTGCTCCGGCGATGATCAATGTCAAAAAGGTGTCTCTTCAGAAACTGCATCGACTTTCCTCGGTGGTTTTCGATGAAGTGACGTCAGCATGCCGGAATCGTGTGGTTGCTGCTGGGTTTTTTTGAGCTGATCCGTCCTCTCCTCAAGTTATGGGAATATAAGTTATCGAAATTCCGATCAGTTGAGTAATGCTTCTTCTCTCTGTCAATCCCATAATATTCTGCAGCCTTCCAAACCATTCTGGGAGTATATGTCTGTAGAGATAGCGTTCACGGCATCCCTGATCGCCTTCAGGAATGGATGGGTCGCCGGTTGGGTCAACGCAAAGAGTGCCGGGATCCTTGTCCATAAACTGCTGATAGCTTATGTCGAAAGCCATTCTCTGGAAAATTTTCTGCAGATCGAGTGAGTCCCTTGTTGAGCGTAATGATCAAGAACCGTAAACAACCCATTCTCCATCTTCTGCGACCGTTCCTCTCAAGGAATTGCGGAAGTTGGCCTGGTTCATGAGCGGCGTCGTGGTCTTACGGTGAAGCTCCCATAGCTCCGAGTCCACGTTTATCATCCCATCTCCGAGGACGTAAAAATATTTTTCCGAAGAAACGAAACCCTTCGGATAGTTCTGGAAGTTTGTGCAGAGGATGTGATTGACGTTAGCAGGGTCGCAAGGTGATAAGCATGTCCATGTTAGCAAAACCATGGACCTTTGAACTCAATGTTCCCTCCACATTGTCGGAGAGCCTCTGTTGGCATAATCGTGGATGCGGCCGGCGGTTCTGCAGGAAGGCCGGCAACATTCGACGACAGGCCAATTCGTGGGAAATACGCTTCGGCCGGTGTTGTTTCCTCCAAATCTGCCGCGCCCCATAGCCAACACAAAACACAAACATAAAATAGCCACAACATAATACTGTTTGAAGATTCTCATTGTATATCTGGCTGGTTAGGTGAATAGATGTGCAGTGGGCAAAGTCGTAATCATATATATAAGTTTGAAGACCCACCACACCTTTATTATTTGAAGTTGCATGCAGCAGGTGAGGTTATAATAACTTATAAAATAGTGGGGGGTTCACTCCAATTAAACTCATTACATGTTCTATTTTAAGATAGTCATGTTTATTTATATGAAAGTATCTGTTTTGATCTATAATTTTGTAATATTTTTAACCAAAAAAATCTAAATCAGGGTGCTTATATATCATGGCACCATGGGTGCCAATCAATTCAGCACCGCTGCGTTCAGACACTACAGTTGGTGTCTAAATCGACATGTCTTCATGGTATTATTTTTATCAAAATGATATTGTTTTTTTTTTTTATCGCTACTAGCTCTATTACATTGTAGTATCTGTTCATTATACTTTCTCAACCTACTGAAAACACAAAGGAGCTAATAACGCCTTATCAAAATGATATTGGTGTTTTTTTTTTTTTTTTATCGCTACTACTCTATACATTGTAGTATTCTGTTCATATACTTTCTCAACCTACTTGAAACACAAGGAGCACAAAGGGAGTAAATACGTCACTTGAGGCTTTGAACTCACAAACCTTCCCTAATGGAAGTCCAACCCGGGTACCATTGGACCACATAGTCCTGGTATCAAAATGATATTGTAGTTGTGGTAAATAAAAAAAAACTACATACAGTATATATAAAATGAAACTGAATAACATTTTCACAATTTTGAGTGTATATTGTACCAATGAAGGCTTGTAATTATATTTGAAATGATCACGTAGTTTGTTTTAATGAAAATAATAGTGTATATAAAATAAAATTAAATAAAATTTCCAACATATTTGATGTATAAATATGAATGAAATTATAGTTATATCAAAATGAAATTTTAGTTGTTGGAACTGAAGTTGCAGATATACAAAATGAAACTGAAGAACAGAGTTATTTTTTGCGAAGATTCTGTTTCTTTTCATTAAATAAAAACGACGTCGTTTTTGAACAGTGTCGGATTTAGAACACACTGTAGTGTCTGACGCGCGGTGCATGTTTGATCGTGCACCTTGGTGCATGATATAATTTTCCATCTAAATCTCATTATCCATATTCAAAACTATGAACAACTCATTGAAATAGTAAAATCAGGATATCATTACACTATATGATAGTTGGCACTTATATACTCCAAATTATTCCAATAGATTATAAATTATTTTTTTCAAAATTAACATCAAATATTTATATCTGTACTCCTTCCGTTACATTTTGTTTGTTTGACTCGGTTAATAAGGGTGACTGAAGTATTTTAATTTAATTTTTCAAAATATTAGGTTTAGTATTAATTAGTATATAAAATTTATATATTCAGAACCTATATTTAAATTAAAGTACTATTAAACCACAAAAAAAATAATTTAAAAATATATTACCAATCTCCACAAGAAAATAAATACATAAAGAAAAAGCTTTGTTGATTAATGGATAGTCACGTGCAATAAATATGTGGTAGACAAAGATGCGGACCAAAAGAGAATAGTCTATTATAGATCCTTCCAAGCTTAAGTACCAATATAATAACCAACTTTCATGAGATAACCACAAATTATTTCTCAAAAACAATAAAACATATTTTTAATACCCTATATATATATATAGCGGATATACCTATATACGAATAGGTCTCCAGTACTACTATACTACCTCACCGTACTCAACAATATATACCAGCGTATCTATTTCATAAAACTAACCATTCGAAATGATGGGTTACCCCAGGATCATATCGAACCCAGTGGAACCGGTGCTTAGCCCGATATTGATGGCTTTGGGTTAAAAATGTTCAAAAAAATATATAATGATACTATATTTAAGGGAAAATATAAGTGTTTTAAAAAAAATACTTGATTTACATTTATCAACAAGAAAAATAAAATAAATAACTTTAAAAAAAAAAAAAAAAAACATTTATAGTGACAGTTACACCAATAATCGATTTCGGCTTTCGACGAAGACATAATGCTTGGGTAAGAGAAGACATAATGTGACATTTATATTACCCCCAACCAACCCAATAATGAATGGTTTTAATTTTGGAAGAGAAATACTTCGGTGTACCTCTTCATTTTAAACTTTTAATTTGTACTCTTTCTTAGACATCCCATGAATCAGTTGGAGATATTCAGAGAGAGAATGTAAGAGTGACCGTAGGAAGAGAAATAATGCTGGGACGGGGAGGGGAAAAAAATAAAAACTGACTTTTAATAAAAAAAAATATATAAAATAAGCAATTCATTTCTTCTATATTGGTTCTCTTTCCCTCCATCATTCATTCTTTTTCTTGGACAGAGTACTATCCCAAATTTGCAGATGCTCCCAACCCATTCTCTCTCTGCCAACCATCCACCGCATTTTGGCTCAATAGTAGTGAATTATCTCTCCCCACCACAGTTTCTCCCTGATCGTAGATGCTCTTACATGTGTTTGATGTAGACATTTTTCTGTAGACCCATATGATGAAAATAACTAATTCTGATTTGTCACATCAGGAAGTATAATTGAGAGAGTAGAATTTTGAGAGTCATTTGAAAAACATTCACAGTACATGTGATGTGATGGCTGGTAACCCATATGAGTTGATAGTTGAGAAGAAGTTAACAATTGATCATTGATGGTGTCATCAATACACTGTTGAAAATTATGAAATTTTTGATCAATTAAAAGTGATCTTAAATTAAGTCGAAAGCTTTGTTCAGACCACTTTTAGTATCTAGAAAAGTCTTTGTTGCTATTTTCGATGAATTTTTTACTTTCAATTTGATATAAAATTACTTTCATGTGGTCAGAAATTTCATAATATTCAGCAATGATATAATTACGTATTTCAACTTTCAAATTCAATATGAAATTAATCCATAATTTGATG
>VALG01014161.1:10258-21215 GCA_009835305.1 Ipomoea purpurea | reverse complement strand
AGATATATTTTAGCATCCCAGGGGGGGCCTATAATTGGGAGATAGCATTGTTTCTGGTACAGAGGTTTCTATAAAAATCGGAAATGCCTACCTTTGACCGAAATGCCCTTAGGCACGGCTATACATAACATAGAAATCACACTTGGAAAGGGTGGACAATTAGCTAGAGCAGCGGGTGCTGTCGCGAAACTGATTGCAAAAGAGGGAAAATCAGCCACAATAAATTACCTTCTGGGGAGGTCCGTTTGATATCCAAAAACTGCTCAGCAACAGTCGGACAAGTGGGGAATGTTGGGGTGAACCAGAAAAGTTTGGGTAGAGCCGGAGCTAAACGTTGGCTAGGTAAGCGTCCTGTAGTAAGAGGAGTAGTTATGAACCCTGTAGACCATCCCCATGGAGGTGGTGAAGGGAGAGCTCCAATTGGTAGAAAAAAACCCACAACCCCTTGGGGTTATCCTGCACTTGGAAGAAAAAGTAGAAAAAGAAATAAATATAGTGAGAAGTTCATTCTTCGTCACCGTAGTAAGTAGTAAAGAAAATCGAATTGATTTCTTCAAAAAATATATAGGAGTCAGCTGTGGCACGTTCACTAAAAAAAATCCCTTTGTAGCGAATCATTTATTAAAAAAAATTGATAAGCTTAACAGAAAAGCAGAAAAAGAAATAATAAGAACTTGGTCCCGGGGATCCACCATTATACCGACAATGATTGGTCATACTATTGCCATCCATAATGGAAAAGAGCATCTGCCTATTTATATAACGGATCATATGGTAGGACACAAATTGGGAGAATTTGCATCTACTTTCAATTTCCGAGGACACACAAAAAGTGATAATAATCTCGGCGTCGGTAATGTTAATACTAAAATACTAAAAAAAGATCTAGATGCTTATGATTCATTAGTAGGAGGCAAACTTTATGTACCAGGTGCTAAAGAAGAAAAAACCAGAAGTATACGCTTTAGGTCAACATATATCTATGTCGGCTGACAAAGCACGAAGAGTCATTGACCAAATTCGTGGGCGTTCCTATGAGGAAACACTTATGATATTAGAACTAATGCCCTATCGAGCAGGTTATCCCATTTTTAAATTGGTTTATTCTGCAGCAGCAAACGCTAGTTACACTATGGCTTCCAATGAAGCTAATTTAGTTATTAGTAAAGCTGAAGTGAATGAGGGGACTACCGTAAAGAAATTCAAACCTCGAGCTCGCGGACGTAGTTATCCGATAAAAAGAACCACCTGCCATATAACTATTGTACTGAAAGATATATCTTTAGACGATTCTGAATCGATAGAGCTCAATTTGTTAAAAAACCGAGATGGAAAAAAAATTCTACAGCTATGGCATATTATGATCTCCATAATAGAGGGGGTTTATGGGACAAAAAATAAATCCACTTGGTTTCAGACTTGGTACAACCCAAGGTCATCATTCCCTTTGGTTTTCACAACCAAAAAATTATTCTGAAAGTCTACAAGAAGATCAAAAAATAAGAAATTTTATCAAGAATTATGTACAAAAGAATATGATAACATCCTCTGGCGTCACGGGAATTGCACGTATAGATATTCAAAAAGGAATCGATCTGATCAAAGTCATAATTTTTATGGGATTTCCAAAATTATTAATAGAAAATAGACCGCGAGCAACCGAAGAATTACAAATGACTCTACAAAAAGAATTGAATTGTGTAAACCGAAAACTTAACATTGCTATCACAAGAATTGCAAAACCTTACGGAAACCCTAAGATTCTTGCCGAATTTATAGCCGGACAATTAAAGAATAGAGTTTCATTTCGAAAAGCAATGAAAAAAGCTATTGAATTAGCTGAAAAAGCAGATACAAAAAAAGCATTCAACAAACAAAATTGCAGGCGCATTGACGGAAAGGAAATTGCACGTGTCGAATGGATCAGAGAAGGGAGGGTTCCCCGACAAACTATTCGAGCTAAAATTGATTATTGTTCTTATCCAGTTCGAACTATCTATGGGGTATTAGGCATAAAAATTTGGATATTTCTGGACGAGGCCTAATAAACCTTTATTACTTATTTTCCCTTCGATACCAAATTGAACAAAAAGCAGAGAACCTCGGTCATTCTTTTTCTGGTCAATCAAAGGGAGCAATTGTAATTTCTAATACTGAATTCTATAGGGTTGAATAAAAATTCGATTGACCATTTGATATCATTGCTATGCTTAGTGTGTGACTCGTTGATTTTTTAGGGTTAGGATTAAACCAGACCCATAGTATGAACTAATAACTAGAGAAGAACTAATAACCAACTCATCAACTTCGCATTATCTGGATCTAAAGAACCAGTCACGATATGATATATAGTATAGGTCATATCTTTGTAGCAACTGCTATTTTTTTTTTCATAAACAAAAAAGATTCTAAGTTGCAAAGCAAAATAGAAGAGAAAAAAGATGTGGATAAATGGAAGGAGGAGAGAAAGAGAGAAAAAGAATCTCAATGATTTAAAATTCCAATATGTAAGGTCTATCATAAAAGGCAGTGTAATAAAGCATGAATACTGATTTATCCATACCCTATTAATGAAATTAATCAATTAATAGAATAATACAAGAAAAAATCAAGAGCTTCGAGCCAATAAAGACTGAGAAGAATGGCTCAAGACTTTATTTGATTATTCTTACGAGCTCCATTGTCAAATTCGGACCTAACCATTAAGTAAGAAGCGATGGGAACGACGGAACCTGTGAATGAAAAGATTCCATTGAAAAAAAATATTAAAGATTCACTGGTCGGGATGGCGGAATGAGCCGGAGATCTATTTATTTATTCTGAGATCTGAGACGTCACGAGCTAGCCCTACAACTGAAATAGAAATTGAAAGAGTAAATATTCGCCGCGAAAACTTTCTTTTTTTATTGCAAAAGCAATAGGATAAAAGACAGAATAAGGATTAGTTACAATAATAATAATACAATATTAGTAAAACTAATATGAAAATGTTGAATTATCTATTCAAACAAGATATATAAATGACTAACGATTCTTCGTATTCCTCAAAAAATACATATATATCTTAACTTCATTTTTTGAATATTATATCTTAATTAACTGAAATGAACTTCATTATTAAAAATCCAAATTTTGAAATCCTTTATTCGCGAGGAGCTGGATGAGAAGAAACTCTCACGTCCGGTTCTGTAGTAGAGATGGAATTGAGAAACAACCATCAACTATAACCCCAAAAGAACCAGATTCCGTAAACAACATAGAGGAAGAATGAAGGGGATATCTTCTGGAGGTAATCATATTTGTTTCGGTAAATATGCTCTTCAAGCACTTGAACCTGCTTGGATCACATCTAGACAAATAGAAGCAGGTCGACGAGCAATGACACGAAATGCACGTCGTGGGGGAAAGATATGGGTACGCATATTTCCAGATAAACCAGTTACTGTACGACCCGCGGAAACACGTATGGGTTCGGGAAAAGGATCCCCTGAATATTGGGTAGCTGTTGTGAAACCCGGTCGAATACTTTATGAAATGGGTGGAGTAACAAAAAAGATTGCCAGAAGGGCTATTTCAATAGCAGCATCCAAAATGCCTATACGAACTCAATTCATTAGTTCCGAGATAGAAGAAAATCTAAAACCACCCGAAAGGAATCTTAGGAATGAAACAAAAACACAGGTTTCTTTTTCTGTTTGTGGACAAAAAATATTTCTTTTTTTCTTCGCCCTTTGCATTGTAAAAAACAGAGTAAAAAAAATGATATGATTCAACCTCAGACCCATTTAAATGTAGCGGATAACAGCGGGGCTCGAGAATTGATGTGTATTCGAATCATAGGAGCTAGCAATCGTCGATATGCTCATATTGGTGACATTATTGTTGCTGTTATCAAAGAAGCAGTACCTAATATGCCTCTAGAAAGATCCGAAGTAGTCAGAGCGGTAATTGTGCGTACCTGTAAAGAACTCAAACGTGACAACGGAATGATAATACGATATGATGACAATGCCGCAGTTGTTATTGATAAAGAAGGAAATCCAAAAGGAACTAGAATTTTGGTGCAATCGCCCGAGAGTTGAGACAATTCAATTTTACTAAAATAGTTTCATTAGCTCCCGAAGTATTATAAAAGGAAATCGTGATATGTTTCTAGTGGAGTATTTGAAAGAAAGGTCTTATAAAAGGAAATCGTGATATGTTTCTAGTGGAGTATTTGAAAGAAAGGTCTTATAAAAGGAAATCGTGATATGTTTCTAGTGGAGTATTTGAAAGAAATAGATTCAAAATTGAGTAGAATGTGTCTCACGCATATATCTTTCTTGAAAAATAGAATTCATAGACAAATAAGTAAAAAAACACGTTGATAGTATCCAATTTTTTTTGCCGCAATAATTATAGTTCATCATGGGTAGGACACTATTGCTGAGATAATCACTTCTATACGAAATGCTGATATGGATAGAACAAGTAGCGAATCAAAAATCAAATAGAAAGAATTACCGAAAAGAAAAAAAAGTAACTCTAGACTTAGATATTAGTAAGTACAAAAAAAAGATTGTAGATTAGAGGTTGTCAAAAAGATTTGGAATAGTAAAACTAAAAAAATAATAATGTAAAATTTCATTATTTTAGAAAATTTTTCAATTCAAGAATATATAACGATATTTTGTTATCTACTATTATATTTTGGCCAAAGAATACAAAACTCTTTGGTTGAATCGACAAAAAAATTTTGATTTGAAAAATATATTTCCAGAAATGAAACAAATAAAAAAATAATTAATAAAAAATAAAAATACAATTTCACTTTATTTCAAATATATAACAACTTATACTTATAATAGTTTGTAAGAAAAATTGCAGAAATTTTTGTGATTTATCCTACACCTTGTCACAAGCTATGTATTTTTCACAAATATCACAAACCGGGGGTTTGTTAACTTGTCTAAATAAGATCCGTTCTTCAACATCATGGAAGCATCTTCCTTCCTTAACCAACTCAACAATGAAAGACTCCTTTCGAAACAAAAAAGGAACATATTTCCAGTCTGAACGTAAACATAAGAAACCTTCAGCGGTCTATAACCGAGTCAATGGAAATTGGTTAACAGAGGAATTATCAACTACGATTCTATCCTCAGATTATCTGGTCTCCAGCTTCAATGTCAAAAACCAAAAAATGGCGAAATAGGGGTTAACTCGAATATTGTCGGTCTCAAAAAAAAAGATCTTGAAAAAAATGGAATTCATGTGGAAATACCCAATCTAACGTCATTACAAGAAACAAAAAGGGCTTTAACTCAATTATCGCAATCAAAAAGATAATTTTCAAACCACTGCTATAGATATGATCTTTTATCTATACAATCCATTACATAATGAAATACAAGGCTGACTCGGTTTTCTTATAGAATCAATCCCTCAAGTACTAAAAGGCAAAGGGCTTCTGATAACTTACAAATGTCGCAAGGAGTCTTTTTGATTACGCCTGGGAATTTACCCGACTCAGGATCAATAGCCACTTTTTTCTAAGATCAAAATAGATATTTTCCCAATTAAAATATTTTCTATTAAGATTTTTTCTATATATGGAATATATACCCTTTCTATTCTTCCTATAAAAATATTGATAGGGATACTTCCTGTTATCGCAAACAAGGAGTTTTGCGACATGTTGTAATTATCAGAAACCGCTTGCCTTTTAGTTACTTGAGGGATTGATCTATAAAAAACCGAGTCACCTTTATTTCATTATTAATGGATTTATATGATAAAAGATCATATCTATAGCATTTTTGAAAATTATCTTTTTGATTCGATAATGAGTTAGGACCCTTTTTTTTCTTGTAATGACTTAATTGGTATTTTCCACATGAATTCCATTTTTTTAAATCTTTTTTTTGAGACCTACAATATCGATTAACCCTATTTCGCCATTTTTGTTTTTGTGACATTAAGCTAGACCAGATAATCTGAGATAAATCGTATTGATAATTCCCTCTTAACCAATTTTCCATTGACTCGTTATAGACCGCTGAAGTTTCTTATGTATTACTTCAGACTGAAATATTCCTTGTGTTCGAAAGGAGTCTTTCATTTGAGTTTTAAGGAAGAAAGATGTTCCATGATGTTGAAGAACGGATCTTAATTTAGACAAGTTAACAACCCCGGTTTGTGATATTTGTAAAATACATATGCTTGTGACAAGTTGGATAAATCACAAAAATTTCTGAATTTTTCTTACAACTATTATAAGTTAAGTTTTATATTTGAAATAAAGTGAATTGTTTTTTTAGTTTTTTATTAATTATTTTTTATTTTTTCATTCTTGGAATATATTTTTCAATCAAATTTTTGTCGATTCAACAAAGAGTTGTGTATTCGTTTGGCAAATATGAATAGTAGATAAACAAATATCGTTATATATTCTTTGAATGAAAAATTTTCTAAAATAATGAAATTACATATTATGTTTTTTTATTTTACTATTGCCAAATCTTTTTTGACAACTCTAATCTACAACTTTTTTGTAAGTACTAATATCTAGTTCTAGAGTTACTTTTTTTCTCTTCGGTAATTCTTCTATTTGATTTTGATTGTACTTGTTCTATCAGTCATATCTTGCATTTAGTTTCTATCAGTGAAAGAATTTGTCCAATCTGGAATTTGAATTTTTTGAATTTGATAAAGATTCCATCCAATTATCTGGTTGCTTAATTCTAGAAAATTCTATTTTCAAGAAGAAATATATGCGTGAACACATTCTACTCCAATTTTGAATCTATTTCTTTCAAATCTCCACTAGAAGAAATTATCACGAATTCCTTTTATAAGACTTATCTTTCAAAACCCACCTAGAACATATCACGATTTCCTTTTAAGACCTTTTCCTTCAATACTCCCTAGAAACATATCACGATTTCTTTTATGAATACTTCGGGAAGCTAATGAAATATTTTAAGTAAAATTGAATTGTCTCAACTCTCGGGCGATTGCACCAAAATTCTAGTTCCTTTTGGATTTCCTTCTTTATCAATAACACTGCGGCATTGTCATCATATCGTATTATCATTCCGTTGTCACGTTTGAGTTCTTTACAGGTACGCACAATTACCGCTCTGACTACTTCGGATCTTCTAGAGGCATATTAGGTACTGCTTCTTTGATAACAGCAACAATAATGTCACCAATATGAGCATATTCGACGATTGCTAGCTCCTATGATTCGAATACACATCAATTCTCGAGCCCCGCTGTTATCCGCTACATTTAAATGGGTCTGAGGTTGAATCATATCATTTTTTTTTACTCTGTTTTTTACAATGCAAAGGCGAAGAAAAAAGAAATTTTTTGTCCACAAACAAAAAGAAACCTGTGTTTTTGTTTCATTCCTAAGATTCCTTTCGGGTGGTTTTAGATTTTTCTTCTATCTCGGAACTAATGAATTGAGTTCGTATAGGCATTTTTGGATGCTGCTATTGAAATAGCCCTTCTGGCAATCTTTTTTGTTACTCCACCCATTTCATAAAGTATTCGACGGTTTCACAACAGCTACCCAATATTCAGGGGATCCTTTTCCCGAACCCATACGTGTTTCCGCGGGTCGTACAGTAACTGGTTTATCTGGAAATATGCGTACCCATATCTTTCCCCACGACGTGCATTTTCGTGTCCATTGCTCGTCCGACCTGCTTCTATTTGTCTAGATGTTGATCCAAGCAGGTTCAAGTGCTTGAAGAGCATATTTACCGAAACAAATATGATTACCTCCAGAAGATATCCCCTTCATTCTTCCTCTATGTTGTTTACGGAATCTGGTTCTTTTGGGTTATAGTTGATGGTTGTTTCTCAATTCATCTCTACTACAGAACCGGACGAGAGTTCTTCTCATCCAGTCCTCGCGAATAAAGGATTTCAAAATTTGGATTTTTAATAATGAAGTTCATTTCAGTTAATTAAGATGATAATATCAAAAATGAAGTTAGATATATATATTTTTTGAGGAATACGAAGAATCGTTAGTCATTTATATATCTTGTTTGAATAGATAATCAATTTTCATATTAGTTTTACTAATATTGTATTATTATTATTGTAACTAATCTTATTCTGGTCTTTTTATCCTAATTGCTTTTGCAATAAAAAAGAAGTTTTCGCGGGCGAATATTTACTCTTTCAATTTTCTATTTCAGTTGTAGGGCTAGCTCGTGACGTCTCAGATCTCAGAATAAATAAATAGATCTCCGGCTCATTTCGCCATCCCGACCAGTGAATCTTTAATATTTTTTTTCAATGGAATCTTTTTCATTCACAGGTTCCGTCCGTTCCCATCGCTTCTTACTTAATTTGTTAGGTCCGAATTTGACAATGGAGCTCGTAAGAATAATCAAATAACGTCTTGAGCCATTCTTCTT
This sequence comes from Ipomoea purpurea, assembly GCA_009835305.1. NCBI lineage: Eukaryota > Viridiplantae > Streptophyta > Magnoliopsida > Solanales > Convolvulaceae > Ipomoea > Ipomoea purpurea. Next base: position 12,798 of record VALG01014161.1, on the reverse strand, counting down.
CAGTCTTTATTGGCTCGAAGCTCTTGATTTTTTCTTGTATTTATTCTATTAATTGATTATTCATTAATTAGGGTATGGAATCTAATTCATGCTTTATTACACTGCCTTTAATGATAACCTCTACATATTGAAATTTAATCTATGGATTCTTTTTTCTCTCTTTCTTCTTCCTCTTCCATTTTATCCACATCCTTTTTTCTCCCTTCTAAATTTTGCTTGCAACTTAGAATTTTTTTGTTTATGAAAAAAAAAATGCATGCTACCAAAGATTGACCTATACTTAATATCAATCGTGATGGTTTCTTTAGATCCAGATAATGCGAACGTTGAAGAGTTGGTTATTAGCTCTTCTCTAGTTATTAGTTTCATACTATGGGTTGGTTTATCCCTACCCTAAAAAATCAACGAGTCACACACAAGCATAGCACTATTATCAAATGGTCAACGAATTTTTATTTCAACCCTATAGAAATTCAGTTTAGAATTAAATTGCTCCCTTTGATTGCCAAGAAAAGAAATGACCGAGGATTTCTCTGCTTTTGTTCAATTACTGGTATCGAAGGGAAATAAGTAATAAAGGTTTATTAGGCCCCTCGTCCAGAAATATCAAACAATTTTATGCCTAATCCATAGTATTCGAACTGGATAGAAACAATAATCAATTTTAGCTCGAATATTTTGTGGGGAAACCTCCCCTTTCTCTGATCCATTCGACACGTGCAATTTCTTTCGTCAATGCGCCCCTGCAATTTTGTACTTGAATGCCTTTTGTATCTGCTTTTTCAGCTAATTCAATAGCTTTTTTCCATTGCTTTCGAAAGAAACCTCTATTCTTTAATTGTCCGTGCTATAAATTCCGAAAATCTTAGGTTTTCGTAGGTTTTGCAATTCTTTGTGATAGCAAATGTTTAAGTTTTCGGTTTACACAATTCATTCATTTTTTTTTTTTTGTAGAGTCATTTTAATTCCTTCGGTTTGCTGCGGTCTATTTTCTTATTAATAATTTTGGAAATCCCATAAAAATTATGACTTTGCATCAGATCTTCTTTTTTGAATATACTATACGATGGACCAATTCCGTTGACCAGAGGATGTGTAGTCATATATTCTTTTGGTAATTAATTCCTTGATAAATTTCTTATTTTTTGGATCTTCTTGTAGACTTCAGAAATAATATTTTTGTGGTTGTGAAACCAAAGGGAATGATTACCTTGGGTTGTACCAAGTCCTGAAAACCAAGTGGTTTTATTTTTTGTCCATACCCCTTCTTTTATGGAGACATAATATGCCATAGCTGTAGAATTTTTTTTCCATCTCGGTTTTTTTTAACAATTGGAGCTCTATCGATTCAGATCGTCTAAGATTATCTTTCATACAAATATTTAAATGGCAGGGTGGTTCTTTTTTATCGATAACTCGTCCGCGAAGCCTCGAGGCTTGAATTTTTCTTTACGGTAGTACCCTCGATTCACTTCCAGCTTTAAACTATAACAAATTACTCATTGGAAGCAAATAGTGTAATAGCCGTTTTGCTGCTGCAGGAAAAAAAAAACCAATTTTAAAATGGGATAACCTGCTCGATAGGCCATTAGTTTAATATCCATAATGTTTCCTCCATGGAAACGCCCACGAATTTGGTCCCAAATTTTTTTTTGACCTCTTCGTTGCTTTGTCAGCCGACATGAATATATGTTACTAAAGGGATACTTCTGGTTTTTTCTTCTTAGCACTGGTACATAAAGTTTGCCTCCTACTAATGGAATTCATAAGCATCTTAGATTTTTTTTGTAATTAGTATTACTTACGACGCGAGATTTTATTATCACTTTTGTGTGTCCTCGGAATTGAAAGTAGAATGCAAATTCCTCCAATTTGTGTCCTACATATGATCCGTTAATAAATAGGCAGATGCTCCTTTTTCATTATGGATGCAATAGTATGACCAATCATTGTCGTATAATGGTGGTCCCGGGACCAAGTTCTTATTATTTCTTTTTCTGCTTTTCTGTTAAGCTTATCATTTTTTTATAAATGATTCGCTAACAAAGGGATTGTTTTTTTTTAGTGAACGTGCCACAGCTGACTCCTATATACTTTTGAAAGAAATCAATTCGATTTTCTTACTACTTACTACGGTGAACGAGAATGAATTCTCACTATATTTTTTCTTTTCTACTTTTTCTTCCAAGTGCAGATACCCCAAGGGTGTGGGTTTTTTTCTACCAATTGGGAGCTTCTCCTTCACCACCTCCATGGGGATGGTCTTACAGGGTTTCATACTACTTCCTTCTTACTACAACGGACGCTTACTAGCCAACGTTTAGCTCCGGTTCTACCCAAACCTTTTCCTGGTTTCACCCCAACATTCCTCCACATTGTCCGACTGTTGCTGAGCCAGTTTTTTGGATACATAAGACGGGAACCTCCCGAGAAGGGTATTTTTTATTGTGGCTGATTTTCCCTCTTTTGCCATCAGTTTTCGCGACAGCACCGCTGCTCTAGCTAATGTCCACCTTCCAAGTGTGATTTCCTATGTTATG
>VALG01014161.1:0-10177 GCA_009835305.1 Ipomoea purpurea | reverse complement strand
AATTTGCTAACAGATATTTTTGCTTCATTATTGTCTGTCTTGCATTGCATGCCATGGCTCATAAGCCCGTTTCCCCTTTCTCTATTCTTCTTTTCTTCACATTTCTCTTTATCTTTCCCTCTTCTTCTTCCAGATTGTCTGCCCCACCTAAAACTGGTAAGCATTGATTGAATTCTGCATTTTTTCTTTTTGGGTAAGGGATAGTAATGTGTGGTGGTTACATTGCATTTTAATTTGATAATTAATAAGAATAATAATAGTATGTGTGGGATATCAAAGACACTTTGATGTAGTGTTCGTTAAGTTCGTTCCTAGATCAGTGAACAAGTTGGCTCATATGGTTGCAAGGGTTGCTCGTTTCCACACCGGTCTTTTATTTGGATTTCGTCTATTCCTTCTTGAGGATTTGTAGTGTCTCTTTTCAATGTTTGGTTGGTTTATATGGTTCTATACAGGTGTTGTGTACGTTGTGCCTTTCAACAATAATCTATGACAATTGGTTCTACACATCAACTTCTGCCGGGTAACTTCTTATCCAGATCCATCTTTGCTTACATGCATTATCTTTTTGTTTTTTTTTTTCCTTTTTTTTTGGATTTCATATATATAGATTCATTTTTTTTTATTAAGTGAAATATATAGAGAAGAATTTAGATTAATAGTTAATGAGTGGTAAAATTACAAAAATTGGTCTACTTTTGCCACAGCAATGAGTAAATTTATAATTGTTCTATCGTCTCATATATAAATTCAGTAACTCTAGTCTATGGGTTGTTTGTTTTTGTGGGTGAGTATGTTATTACAACCTATGCTCTTATGTAGGTGCATGTAAAGTAGGGTGTTATTCCTCGTTTAATGTTCTTAAATACTGTGTGTTGTACTACAAAAACCCCCCTTACCCCTGATTAACACAAAGAAGAGCCAATAACGCCTCCACTGACGGCTTGAACTCCAACTTTCCAAATGGAAGTCCAACCCGGATTACCACTTAGACCACATAGTCCTCGGGTCATCTATTATTTGATCCAGGAAGAATTTGATGTCAGAATTATGAATTTAATTGAATATGTAAGCAACTATAAGATCAGTAAATTATTAATTAACATTAACCTGTAAGATTCTCAAAACTAATGTATAGCGAGAGATCACTTTTACATCTAATATTCAGAATAAGGGTTATTAATATATATGAGAGCTTGAATTGTCATCACATTGATATTAATAAGTGAAATGTGTAATTTGATATGATATGAAACTCTAGTCTTATGGAAATCTAGAATTAATAGAAGCAATCGGGGGCGGTTATGTCCTCACCCTTACTATTTCTATACAATATATATATTGATGCATATTATTCCTATGGGATGCCATCTGTATTAATTTTGTTTATCTAATTAATATCTTACTTAGTCTATCTTATTTTCCTCCTCTCCTTCCTGCTCTATATCGTTTTGTGTTTGGGATAGGACTAAGAGATTATAAATAGGATCATGTTAACAAAATTCCATAAAATTATACAAATATGATCAACATAGAAGGATCAATATCTGTATATTGAATATAAACAACTTTTAAAATATCGAGAAACCATCAACAGTAACCCTCGCAGGCAATTACTCATGAATAACTGGTATCGTTAAACAAAATTTATTCCAAACGGCTCCTCAAGTATAAATGGCTTTCTGAAAAAATAGATGGTGGGCAAGCTATAGCTTTGAAAACACTCTAATGCAAATCACACTCAGATTTGAGTTGTTAATAGCAAAAGGTGTCGGAGCTGAATCATGGATCGAAGATAGTGGTCCCAAGAAAACGGTGTGACATTGATTTGTTCAATCACCTCACCGTGCGAGGAATGATTTCAATAACGACTTAGGTCGTCATTTTTGTTAGAAGGTGATTTTACATCCAAATACAAGACTCATCTTGGCTAAATGAAATATTAGCCAAGTTTGAATGGAACCAACCAGGGCTCGACACTCCTCGCCGGCAAGACTATATGTGTCTCTCAAAATAAAAAACAACAATAAAAACACACTTGTAAAAAAGCTACCTTAATCATACAAAAAGTAAATAATGTTGAATTATTATATACTTTTTTATACTTCAAATACTAAGAATCAATTGACTCAAACTTCAAACCTGTGATCCATAGAAACCATGTTTAGGTCAAATTAACAAATCTCCTATAAGACATTTCTTATTTTGAACGATGATTGGCATAACCTCCTGGGAGACATACTATACCCGTCAAGCATATGATCATAACTGTCAACAATGGCAAATGCACATATAAGTTTCTAAGATAAGAATAAACCCATTTTAACTGTACAAATTTACACTCAACTACCTAATTCATATTAGCTCGAGCACCAAAGTACAAATGTTAAACATATAGCATTTGAAACAAATCTTTCTTGTGTTACCAACTTTGTTCTCCTTTCTATTAAATATGTCTGGTATAGCAACTCTCTTCTCCTACTATACCATTGCATATCAATATCTCCCTATTTAAATCAGAACCTGCAGATAGTTACTGAGTCATACAGTGAACAGACTCATTTTAAGTTATGTTCGAACACTTATCTTGCCAATTGTATAGTGCACTTTATAATGTACTATTCTCTATAAGCTATAGTTCTGCTACTCTGTTGTTATGACTCCTAATACTACATTTGCAAAAATTTCCTCTTTACTCATCCAAATGTCTACTGACCCGTCTCGAGTGACAATATATCTAAAATATAATTTAAGTATATGCCTATTGATATCCAGGATCTGTTCATTTGTTGTGACAATCTATTGTCTCTTCTAAATTGTTATGCACACTTGTGTCTACTCCCAATAATGTCACATTATTCAATTACCTCGTGCCATATAATATCATTAAATATACTCTACATCGTTTGTAAATAGAACTATGCTTTTACTTCTGTGTCGGCCCAGTACTGCCAGTGAGTATAAATATTAACGTTTTTCCGTATACCTTAATCTTCTTATTTTTTTTGGTTAGCACTTTGTCCCTACTTATGACTTCCACTTCTTTATTATTATTGTATGTGGTGGCCGTAGTGTCTCATGACTCTCACTATTTGCATCATTCCTCTAATAATGGCAGGCAGGTATGATATACTTTTAGCTCCTTAAGGGAATGACAAAATATTATTATTTTGAAACAAGGTGGCCACGGTGTTCTTTGTTGTGTCTTAAGTTCTGATCCCTTACTATATCTCATTAACTGCTGTTGCCATTGTGTCATCATCGAACCACCTACTGCTAATTGGTCCTCTTAATCTAAACATTAGAATCTCATGCTAGTACGTCAGGACGAGTATTAGTTTTTGTAAGACATATCACTAAAACCCCCCCTTAGGGATTGTTGTATTCCGCAAAAGCCCTTTTGTCTGTGCTTGCCAGTATTTTCACAAACTCTTCGTAAATTTGTAAATGTTGCGCGCAAAAACAACAAACACTTGCAGAAAATTTACATTGAATATACTTTGGAAAACCGCACACAAAATTGAAATCACATGTAGTTAAAAAATATACATTTCGTGGATATGATAGACGGACAATATATAAAGATTTCAAAATACGAAGGATTAAAGTTTCCTAAACAACTAAGATCAAATCCAAACTCTGTTCATGTGGAAATAAAAGACAAATAATAAAATTAAGTGATATATAAAATATATGTCCGTCATCGCATCGTTTGACATTATAAAAGTATGGCAAACAAAATTTAACTTATGGCGAATAAGTCGGTAAGAGAAGGAAGCAGAATCTTATAACTAACTCCTAATATCGAAAAAATGGAGAAGGAAATTAAAGGGCTATATAAGAAGTGGAACATGAATGCGTATGTTTGGGAAATTGTCTTACTACTTTGCTCATCCGCATAATAATGTATACGTTTATAAGGCACTACAATTAAAAATCAATAGATTTTTCTTGGTATAACTTGCTTCATTATTAAAGGAGCTGTACAAAATGACATGCTTCAATTCTTCATATATATATCATGGTTAACTCTCAAATATCTAACACATTCATACTAGTTATACATAAGAACCAATACATATATGTAGACAGAAAGATCTCTAATTTTATGATTGGTAAACAAGAACTATAAAATGTGTACTATATGATACGTATTTAAAAAATAATAAGCTAAGAATATACACTGAAATCTTATTATATTCAACTGTAAACATCAAAATGAACTCATAGAAGCATCAATAATCGTCTTTAAATATGATATATTATCGATTCTGCAATCAAATATCAACAATTGGGAATCAATTTTAATAATATTAACCTAATCTTCAATTCTATCTCATCATAAAACATGTCATTTTTTCTAAAATCAATAAGGTATTCTCAAATATTTAGAAACTATCCAGAAATTAATACGCTAAGCGTTCGAAGTATACTTAACTCCATGACAGCATAAAATTATTGTTACCAACTTACATTATGATTTGAACGTAAAAGGTACCCTCGAAGCCATAATATATATCGCTCTCTATGGTTACTACCCTGGCCCGAAATGACACGTTATCTGAGCACAAAAAAAGGGCACCATTACACGGGTTAGCCACAACAGGAATCCCCTCCGACACCCACTAATATAAGCATAATATGCCCTATAATTTAAGTCATATCAAGAATTTAAATAAAGATCATTCGAGAAGATGATTATTTTTATTTGTTCATCATTGAATAATAGTGATTCACCAGAGTAAAAAAAAAGCTTGCATAATATTCTGTTTCAGTTTGTAGGTGGGGGTTTCAGTAGACCTTATTAGGTTCATTTTTAATAACCACCGATTGCCTTGGACGGTCCTCATCGTTATTAGTTGAGATGTCTGTTGGTGTCCTATAAATCTATCTGAAGCTGAGTATCCTCTTTTTCTTTTATAATGCTCACTCCCTATCCTGTCCCATTTGGTTAATTGTATATAGAGGAAGATGCATGGTAAGTTTGTTTAAGTGTTATCTCAATTTAGGAATGACTAAGCTACTTAAATATTAATTTTTAAAAAATGATATAGCAAAAGAGATAAAAATGGATGCAGTGTGCATGAGTTTATATTTAATAATCAATATAAAAATGCCACCACCCAGATTTCCAAGTCTTTGTATAGTCCTGTTCCGATTGCCAACATAAAAAAATTTCATTGCAATTTTGACCGAAAGTGCTAAAGTTTATTGGGCTCAAAAAATAATTGAATGGGAATACATAAATTATTTAGCAAATAAAATTTAGCAATATTGAGGAGAATCCTAAGATTCGATGAAAAATGTATGCATTTAAAGCAGTTGTTGAATTTTGCTAGAGCGACTGTCAATTTCATTCTGCAGAAAAAGGGAAATTTGTTTGATTGTAAGTGTTTAAACATCGATTTAACGATATTTCGCTTAAACGCGGTGTTATTGTGGGCTGGGCTCACTTATTATGGAACACTAAATATAACAGTTATGACAATATCGAGAGCCCTTGTTCGACCATGCAATCACCTTGATGACCTTCCACCCGTGGTGACCAACCGAGAGCCAAATTCATTCTTCTACTCCTGACCACTTTGCATATGAAAACACGTCCTAAGTTTTGAGTTATTGATTAATTAAATTTTACGAAGGGAAATAAAGAGACCGATTTGTTGTGGCTTAAAGAAATCGCATTGGGAAAGCCAAAAAAAATTTGCAGAAAAAACTGCAAGGTGGAATGAATTTTTGTTGCAATTCTTTTCAATTAATTAATTTGTACATGATATTTGAAGGAATAAAATATAACTTAAGGTGATGTCTTATGATAGAATTGTATATATTGAATGATAATAGTAATATAATTATAGTGTATAGTAATCGAAAACTTTTTTTAATCATCATTGGATTTGGATTCTCCTTAGTGTTCTGTGAATTTTGTATCTTGTGATATGTTTTCTTTGGTGTGCATCCAATATAGAAAAAAGCAAAATATGGGTTCATATCAGATAGAATGTTTTATATTTGTTTACATACTCTAATAATAGGATTTTCTGTTCTTCTATATATTTATTCAGAAAGTATTGTAAAAAGGTAATGATTTATGTTACCACTATTTCATATTCGTTTAATGGATTAATTCGCTAAGAAAATGGTACGCTCGGTAGATGATATAAGAAGGTGGTAAACATGAATGACTCTATACGTGAAGAAAATGAGAGAAAACAGAGGTCGTATCGAGAAAAGTGATTCACAAAACGTCTAAAAAATTAATTGCTTTTTAAAACAGTGCAATCATTAAAATATTAACTATTAAAAGGGTGTTGCCCGTAATAGTATGGAGTGCACCCGCAAAAAGCATATATTGGCTTGTGCCAAACAGTGACCCAATACGAATTGATCCAAAAATAAGATGCTATAGGTTATTATACGGCTTCTTAAGAGTATGGAATTAGGCACATTTAGAAAAGTTCTAGAAACAAATCTGACTTAATTGGTACCATATGAAGTTACCTGTTGCAATAATATGGAATGCCCTATTGATCAGAATTATAATATGTACCAAAATTTGAAATTTCCTAATAAATAAGTTATCGTAAATATAAAGTCAACGCCTTTTTAATTTCACTTTGGTTTAATAATATAGTGTTTTTGCTAAATGATAAAGGTCGTAACCATCATATTAATCGAATGAAAGAAGCCGTTATATAGTAGCGTTAAATGTGCCTCTGTAGGGATGGATTTTTATGACAATTTGCGTTCAGTATCAGTGTGGACAAAACTCGTATGGAGATTTCTAATCCACACCTCACGCCGCTCGACTCCGCGCATCCAATAAAACTTTATAACGCACAGTAGGATGGAAAAATGTATGACCGTGCACCCTCGCTCACCCCACCACCAGGCTTGTGATACACTGGACTTGAGGAGGGATGAGCGCTAAATAATAACAGGGGTGTGCCGAATTACCATGGAATCCCTCTCGACAGCAGTTATTAGAGTGATAAGATAAGAAACCAGAACGTAACGTCGGCATTTCCCCTGGTCGTGGCACGGTAGCCAACAGTGGCATACACGGTACAGCTAGACACCTTCAGGATGCCCGGAATATAGAGGATTAGTACCACTGTGGCCGGAGCCTGGGATATAATAAAGTGATCCGCTACCCCTGAGTTCCTGCGCAGTAATTTGTAAATGAGAGATGGGATCACGAGAAATGTGAGTCATTCCGGCTGCTCCTGAGACAGAAAGAAGAAGTGAGTCATTGAAGATAAAGCTTCCTCTAAGATATGCACGCAAGTGACTTAGCCAAAGTATGAGCAGGTAGAAAAAAGGACATCCCTAATAAAGGCAATGAGAAAGATGTCTCAGCCATTAACGTAAGAAAAGGTGGCCAAAAAGTTCCAGTTTCGTGGAGAAAGACCGCTAGCGTAGGTGGCTTCTCCGGTGGATGGCCGAAAACCCGCATCTTTACATAGCACCTCGGAAGAGTTGCGCCGTGTCCGTGTGGCCGCTTACTGCCGAGGTAGCCGCCAGTGTAGCTGAAGCGTACGAGATTCATGGCAGTGCGGCTCGTCGCCATAGTTGGTCGGGGAGACGGTTAACTTGCTCTCCCATACCGCCGTGTTCCGAGCATTCCAAAAGGTGGTAGAGCACAGCAATCAAGAAACCACATTACTCCTCTGTCAAAATATTAAGTGCACCCGTGAGCCATACATGAAATGTGTTAGACAAAATACCTGGTCCACATTGCAAAGTGAACCATGTCCAAAAACACAATTTACCTATTAAATGTTCACAATTTACATATTAAATGTTTACAATTTGAATTGTGAACATTTAGTATGTAAATTGTGAACATTCAATATGTAAATTATGTATTTTTAGTCCCAGGTCCACGTAATAATTTGCCCTATATTCTAATGTGAGCTTGTACAACACAACTCACATTAGTGAGCAAATTATATCGTGTGTCCGGGTCAAAACGACGTTTTTTTATATTTTTTTTTAAGAAATTCCCGTTTCTCGTTCTTTGCCGTTAACTTTTTAAAAAAAAATCATGTTTCAAATGTTATTATATAATTGTATAATAGAATACACATAACTCATAACATAATACATAAAATACACATAAACTCTTAACATAATAACTCTTAACAAAATACATATATTCTTAATATAATACACATAAAATCTTAATATAAAAAATTAACGTCGTTTTAAGCTGTGCGCCCTGCTGCACACGAATAACGATTGACATTAGTGTTGGTCCATATAGAGCTGGATCTAATTGACATAACACGGCCTACTTATATCAATACTATGCATGTGGTCTTCACTATTCTATTTTTTTCTTCATAATTGTATGTTTGGTTGTATAATGACTATTTTCTCTTCTTAAATTATATTCTTGCATGCACGAGCAAGAGGACACAATAGGCGATTATAAATTATGAGTTAAATAATATATTTGTTGTATATTTTAAAATGTTTTAATTAAATAGTATAACAAAAATTTTAAAATGCATGAAAGCGTGATTGTCATTCTTAGAGTTCTATATTTTAATTGAGTTTCGTATATTAGGCTTTATAATGCATTTTTCGTTTAATTAAATAATCATGTGTTTAGAATGGTTATTATTTTGAAATACAAACTTTCTTCTTTTAAAAAAAAAATATGTTTTATTAAGAGAAAAGAGTCAAATAAGCTTTCGAACTTTACATAAGAAGTCAATTTAGGGCTTTTAAACTTTTTGAAGTAGCAATTAATCTCATCAACATTGTATTTTGGTGCAAATGAAGTTCAAAAACCAGTTAGTGACCTACTATCACAGGTCACTAGGGTTTCGGACAACATTCCGACCAACTCCGGTGATATTTCCGATAATAAAGTGATCGACAATCGGTGAATCAATGGAGTAGAAAGGCAACTCGTGATGTGAAATAATCCTAAATCGTTTAAATCGGTCGCAAACCCAAAAGAATGTATTATAAAAATCAAAATCAACTATTCTAATTAATATTGATACTTTGTGATTGTGACTTTGTGGAGTTGTGTTTTTGATCTTTAAATCTTTATACAATTCTAATCGTTTTTTAGGTTAATTTAATATTTTAGTTTAAATATTAACGTATTAAATATTTTATAATTATCAAGTGTGTAAAAAAAATTAATTAAAAAAACCGGGCGCCCGATGATGATGATGGGTGGGAAACCCATTTTCCATACAAAAATCGATGACATCAAATAAGACGGACACCATGGTGGTAGCTAGCAGTCGTTATGCCCATGGAACCGTGTTCACCATGTTCTAAAGGTGTTAGTACACCGTTATCTTTTTTTTTTCTTAAATAATTGCGTGGACTTTCCATTCTCCCTTTTCATTTTGCGGTTTCCACTTTAATTTGAAGGTGGCAGCAGATGATTTACGAACATTCATATAAATTATGAAATTCATGCCTGCACATTCACTTATGAATTTCTCTGTTATGAGATTATGAATTTTCTGTTATTGCGATTATGAAGTTCTCTGTTATGCGATTATGAATTTTTCCTGAATGGATAATGATTCTGTTATGCGATTATGAATTTTTAACAGAAAATTCAATAATTTTTTGATAACGCAGCGCCCGTTAACCTCCACATTCACGATTTTTTTTTTTTTTTTTTGCCTAACAAACGCGTTGTTTCTGCCTTTTGTGGTTCATTTTTTAATTCCGGTTTATTTTTATATTTTGCGTTGTTCAGTATGCCTTTAAGTGATTTGTTTCCCGTTGTTATATTAGACATAAAGAGCAGGATGCCACTTTAACACAGTGTGAATTTACCTCGATCAAAAAAAATAGTTAGACAGGTCAAAATAAATTGCTCGTTAAATTTGCGTGTCGGCTGATGTATATATACAACTTGGCTAAGCTGAATATCCCGGCCGAAGTTACGTTCTTACTGATTTTTAGACTTGAAATTCTTAAAAAATATATATTATTGTGGATAATCATAAATAATACTATATAAGAAAGATTTTAGATAACTAACAATAATTTGAATGCTCTATTATTCATTTTATGTTAACGAAAATAGTATTATACTTAATATTAATTTAATTTAATATGGAACAATGAATTTTAATAAATCAGATTACAAATAGACCAAAAATTGATCAATCACAACTTAAAATACATAATATAA
>VALG01014159.1:0-10083 GCA_009835305.1 Ipomoea purpurea | reverse complement strand
CATGATCCTCACATCAGTGTTTGACGATGTAAAAAAATAGCGAGTATATTATTCCAAGACGTTCTCCTTCAATATCCCCCCCACCCATTTGCACCCAGTATTCATCTTAAATTTCTAGGTATTAAAATTTTTCTTTCAACGAGCATGTATGCGTACCTGTGAGAATTTGGTATGTGCAGTTCCGGCACCGCGCAACCAGTTGGTTTGTTCTGTTTCGCTCGCTGCTCCAAAACACATTCCTCCTTGCTACTTCCCATACTGGCTGCAATGCTTTTCCTGCTGAATTATCAGCGATATGTATTGTCGGCAATGCATCCGTGAATCTCCTGGTGTCGTAGGTCAGTCCTGCTCATCCTCAATTGCGTTGATGCGGTTACCAAAATTTATTGCAGTGTCTCTCCCTCACCCCATCCGCATTATGCCTTTCCACCATCAATGCTGCTGATCATAATCAACATGCCTGTTATCCCTACCATCCTGCCAGGCTTCTCTACTACCCCCGACAACCGTCATCAATGGATATCCATCGCCATCTCAAAGCGGAAAACTCCGTTCGTTTCCCCCTATTATTCTTTGCGGCCACGATCCTCACGTTCGGTGGTAAAAAGAGAGCAGAGTGGTCAGACTTTCGGTCAGAATATTCTCTCCACCGCCCTCTAGTCATCTATTTAGATCCATCGCATAAGACACCATCACTTCTTTATCCAACCTACTCCTCCATTCCTATCTATCCGTCCCTTCCCCTTTTCCCCGACTGAAAGTCACTGCGTGACCCGTCATTGGCATGTTGGGCCAGTTTCATCAGATTGTATTACAGTATCCAACCCTCTCAATATAACTACGGGTTGGATTCCCCCTATCTTCTTCTCGCTTGTATGAACTATAATCATTGAAATTCTCCCAATTCACCCATGTGCAGTGTAGACTATCCCCTAATACACTAGTAATTTGCCATTGTTCCTTGCGTCTGTTGCCTTTGCGGAAACCCAATTAGAACAAGGTCATCCGCCATACCTCCCTTCACAAGTCCACTTCCAACCACATAATTTCTTCGGAATTTAACTGAATAGCCTGAGCAGTTTTATTTTCTTCATGAACCAATGCCAATACCACGCACTTCCCTTGACCGGTATCATACTATAATACAGCCCTCAAATAACCAATCTTTACTCGGCAACCTCTGCAGACTTCCCGATCTACCTTTGTTTCCATTATAGTACTGTACGGAAGTCGGTTGTTCTGGTACACACTGTTCAACACTTCTCGGATACGTTTCTGTGGATGCCACCACGACAGTTTCCAGGCTATCGTACTAATTGAGATTGGGGTGGCCTGTTTATAATAATATAATATATATTTTTTTTTTTTTTTTTTTTTTTTTTTTTTTTTTTTTTTTTTTTTTATTTTTTTTTTTTTTTTTTTTTTATTTATTGTTGTTTTTTGCAACAGAAAAAAAACCACCAGCCGCCGTACCGTTTTTTGAAGACTCAGCCATCACCATCCATCCCCGTACCCCCTTATACCGCCCCACCATCCCATCATCCATCACCTTTCCTCTTAACCGCCGGCTATACCACCCCCTCACCCAACCCCCTTTCATCCGCCACCCCAGCTCCGTAGGACCCACCTTGACGCCACCCACCCAGATGGTCGTAACTCCACACTCCCTCCCCTCTCAACCCGTTTTTTCCCCTTCCCGTCCAACGGCCTCACCAACTGGATCCCCCAACCTTGCCTAGTCCCGGCTACCTCCCCCCGCTTCCAGGTCCGCCGTATATGGGAATTTGGTCCCGCCGGAGGTCCCCCGACGATTTCTTGCCAGCTTACAGAACTTTATAAGCATGTCCCAACAAACCGACAATAAAACAAAAGTTATGTAAAGCGTTCGTACCGAAAGTTTACCCAGCAGCTTGACTTTATCTCGTTTAATTAGCTTCATCCGCCGTTTTAACAGCTTATCCATCGGTATCGACACACGTACCCGGTGAAAGTCTTCCACGGTGCCCCCGTAACGATCATCAACCTTAACAAACATACCAAATAAATTGGCCGCTGTTCAAGAACCGCTTCCGATGCTATACCAGTGGTGGGTCAATAGCTGCACTATCCACCGCCTTCAAACTCAACCGCGGCCGGTGTTACACTGGCTACATTTACCTACACACCATGGGTTTTATTTCTAAACGACCATTGTCCTTCATCGAGCACCCTCCCATATCTGTTTCTCATAAAAGATGAACAATAAAGCAATCCCGTATACCATAGCATTGCTCCCCAAACCGGTGCCAAAACGAGGCCCATTACTTGCCGCATATACTCCAATTTCACCACCCTTCTTTGTCAAGAACGGACCAACACACACCATCCGTTGCTCCTTCTCACTCCGCTACCACCCGACACCCTCCCCCACCGGCTCAAAGCCGCCTTCCTTCTTCCTCTTCAAGCACAATATCCACTCAACGTTGCGATTTAAGGCGTTTCCACTACATCATACCGCTCGCTCCAACGGTCGGTGGTGCGTTCATCAACCCCAGCGTCCCTAATCATGCTGCCGATTCCATTTCGTCGCAAACCCTTTACTGCAAAGAAGCAGCCGTACGTGAGTTGCCGATACTGCTACCAATCAAGAAACCACTCAGCATCGCCGAACCGTTGGCTGATCAAGGAAGCCACGCAGTCGTCGCCGAACTCTGCAAAGCCGGTTGAAAATTGATCGGGAATCGATCCAAGAAGCCAAGAGACGTTGAAAATTCTAGGAGAACCTAGGAAGAAGGCCAAAACCCTAGAGAAATTTCTAGAGAGAGGAAGAATAAGATAATTGAAGACTTAATGGAGTAAAATTCTGAATTTTAAAATACTTTATTGAGGACTTATTACAGATGTAGACATGACTCTAATATCATCTAATATAACTAAGCTAAGTACACACATTAAATTAATACGTTAATTTAGAATTTGATCAAGTCTTGTATTACTTCAAGATTCTTATTTGTAATTGATTTCATATGCATTAGGAATTATGTACTGTGATTGCATTGAGTGAAGAAATGCAAAATTATAATATTATTAATTGTTGAAGAAAATAAGTTTCCTTGTTTCTACATCCTAAAAATCGTTGCAAGGTACATGTTGTTTAACTTGTTATTCATTATTGTCACTTCGTTGCATGCTCACTGGTCACTTGTCACTGTCAGTCAACATTACTAAAAGAAAGTACTTACTTTACTAGGAATATGGAAGTTAAGTGACCCTGCTAATGTATATTGTAACAAACTCAGCAATTTCTCTATTCACGTGGTATATTGGTGTTAAGTACGTGTTGATATGTAGTTAAAATATTTTTTTTGTGGTCAGACTTTACGGGTCAAAGAATTTCTCTACCCACGCCTCAAGCATCATATTATTCATCGCGTAGACACCAGGCACCTATCCAACCTCTCCTCCATCCATCTATCCGTCCCCTTTCCCCTTTTCCCATGTAACTGGTGACCCCGCATTGGCATTTGGGGCCATCCCAATTGTATACAGTACCAAACCCTCTATAAACTATCCGGGTTGTGGATTCCCCCCTTCTTCTCTCGCTGGTATAAAAATCATTGAATCTCCCAATGCCACCCATGGCAGTGTAGACTATCCCTTAATCCACTCAGTAATTGCCATGCTTTCCCTGCGTCTTGTGCCTTTGCGGATACCCATAGAAACAAGTCATCCGCCATACCTTCCCCTTCACAGCCACTTCCACATCCACATAATTTCTTCGAATAACTCAAATAGCTACAGCAGTGTTATTTTTCTTCCATAACAATGCCAAACCACCACCTCCCCTTTACCGGATCCACATAAAACGGCCCTCAAAACCAATCTTTACTCGCACCCTTTCTGCATTGACTCCGAATCACTTTGTTTCCATTAAGTAGACGAAATCGGGCTTCTGCCCGGGACACCATTGTCCAACATTCTCGAACTGTTCGTGGATTCCCCAAGCACGACAGTCCAGCTTATCGTACTAATTTGAGATGGGCGGGGCCTGACACCAGAACCCGCCGTTAAATCCGTTTTTTGAAAGCTTCAGCCATCACCCATCCCTGTTATCCCCTATACCGCCAACTCATCCCATCATCCCACATCCTCCCTTAACCGCCGCTACTACACCCCTCACCCACCCCTCATTCCGCTCACCCAGTCCGTAGACCCCCTTGACCCACCCCACCCCCCAGATGTCGGTAACTCCCCACACTCCCCTCCCCTCTCAACCGTTTTTTTCCCCTT
This sequence comes from Ipomoea purpurea, assembly GCA_009835305.1. NCBI lineage: Eukaryota > Viridiplantae > Streptophyta > Magnoliopsida > Solanales > Convolvulaceae > Ipomoea > Ipomoea purpurea. The sequence goes on along the minus strand of VALG01014159.1, from coordinate 5,814 downwards.
CCCGGTCCAACGGGCCTCAACCACGGATCCCCCACCTGCCTAGGTCCCGGCTACTCCCCCGCCTTCAGGTCCGCCGCCGTATATGGGAATTGGTCCGCCGTGCAGTCCCGATTTTCTTGACCAGCTTACAGGAACTTATAAGCATTCCCAACAAACACAATTAAAAACAAAAAGTTTATGAAGCGTTCGTACGAAAGTTTACCCAGCAGCTTGACTTATCTCGTTTAAATTAAGCTTCATCCGGCTTTTTTAACAGTTATCCAATGGTATCGACAAAAGTACCCGGTGAACGTTTCCCTGGTGCCCCCGGGTAACGATCATGCAACCTTAAAAAACATACAATAAAATTGGCGCTTGTTCAACGAACCGCTCCGATGTATATCCCAGTGGTAGGTCATAAAGCTGCACCCACATATCCCACCGCCTTCAACTCAACCGCCGCCGGTGTTACACCTGGCTCCACATACCTACACCCAGGTGTATTCTCAAACGACCATGGTCCTTCATCGAGCACCCTCCGCATATCATGTTTCTCATAAAGATGAACATAAACAATCCCTGGATTTAATATCCATATCATGCATACCCCAAAACCGGTTGCCAAAACCCGAGGCCATTACTTGCCGCATTATTACTCCAATTTCACCACCTTCGTTGTTCAAGAACCGACCAACCACCACACCACCGTTGCTCCTCCATCCTACGCTACCACCCCGAACCCTCCCCACCGGCTCAAAGCCGACTTCCTCTTCCATCTTCAAGCACTCAATATCACTCCAAACGTTGCGTGAGGCGTTCAATAACATCATCCGCTCGCTCACAAGGTCCGTGGTGCGTCATCAACCCCAGGGCAGCCCTAATTCAATCGCTTGCCGATTCCATTCGTCGCAACCCTACTGCAAGAAAGCAGCGTACGTGAGTTGACCGAATTACTGCTTACAATCAAGAAACCACTAGGCATCGCCGAACGTTGGATCAAGAGAAGCCACGCAGTCGTCGCCGAACCTGCAAAGCCGTGAAAAAATTGACGGAATCCGGATGCACAGAAAGCCCGCTATAGCAGAGCGGTGAGGAAAGCATTCTAGGAGAAACCCTAGGAAGAGCAAAAACCCTTAGAGAGAATTTCTTCTAGAGAGAGAAGAATTAATAATGAAGACTTAATTGCAGTAAGGAATTGAATAATTTTAAATACTTTATTGAGGACTTTATGCTCAGAGTTAAGCATGACTCTAATTCATCTAATATAAACTTAAAGACTAAGTACAACAACATATTGATACTGGTGGAATTAGATTTGATCCAAGTTGTATATTACTTCAGATATCTTTTTGTAATTGATTCATATTGCATTGGAATTATGCTACTCGCTGATGCATTGGACGTGACAGAAATGGCAAATTAATATTCATTTAATTGTTGGAAGAAATAAGGTTTCCTTGATTTCCTCATCCTAAAAATCGTTGCAAGATACATGTGTTAACTTGTTTTTCATTTTGTCATCTTCTTTGCATGTTCACTGGTCACTTGTCCACTTGTCAGTAACATTTACTAAAAGAAAAGTTTACTTCGGACTTATGGAATATGGAAGTTAAGTGACCCTGCTAAATGTAATATGTATAACAACTCATGCAATTTCTCTATTCACGTGGTATATGCGTGTTAAGTACGTGTTGAGTATAAGTTTAAAAATCTTTTTTTTATTGGGTGTTACTTCAGGATTTCTACCGTGATACAGTGATTATCATTTTGGCTGAGTTGTAGGCATTTTATTAGGTGGGACAACAAGCCTGGAGATTTAAGGTTGCTCATACACCCAAAATCCTGAATCGCAACCATTGGATCTTTGATTAAAAGTTGGATAAGTCCATTCCACATCAACCACACCCCCAAATTATATAATTAAAATATTGATATACCATTTGGTGTTGTAATTGATACATCATCAACAACGGCGGTGTAGCAATGTCTGAAACGATATGATGAAAGGTATAGTAGTTTAATATTTGATCAGTTACAATTTAAGGTGAGTCATCACACTTAACATGATGTTATAAAATTTAATTTGTTATTCCTTTTGTCATCTTCTTACAAGAGTATATGTTGTTTAACTGTACTTGTTATTTCTTTAATTTTGTCATCTTGTTTGCTAGTCACTTGGTCACTTGTCCAGTAACATTTACTAAAAGAAAAGTATTACTTGGACTATGGAATATGGAAGTTAACAAGTGGGCCTACTAAACGTATGTTGTATAAACAAACTCATGTCATTTTCTCCATTCACGTGGTAGAGAATTAGTGTTGTACATATGATTTTTATTTTTATTTTTGTTATATAAATCTCTATGGAATTTCCATCTTTATATGCAGCGACTAGAAATATTCGAGATGGAACAAATGTATTTTAGACTATGCTTGCATCTCCAAGATGTTATTGAAAGGAAGACCATTATTAGGATTCTTCTGTTTTTCCTAGAGAAATAATTACTGTCCTAGGGGTAAGGTGGATAAGTGACCTAAGTGGATCACATTGAAATTCTGTCCAACACCGCGGCAATAATTGGGGTTATGATGTGCAAGTCGTGTAGTAATAAGTTGGTATGCAGCCTAATATGGCAATTCTTGACATTTACTAATCAACTTTGGGACTGTACTAATCTGGAAAATGCTTTAGATAATTGTATAAAATTTCAGCAATCGTACAATATTTTAAAATTGGTTGTATTGTTCAAGGTTAGATTACAGTTAAATAGCCCACGTTGGGGTTCGCGGAAATGAATTTTTGGACGGGAATACGCGAACCGTGAGCATTACCGACTTAGGAATGAACATAGGTTAATGGACTTTCAACTAGAAGAGATAATGTGTGTGTCTTCTTTTTGTTTGGTCGATGGTCGAGGAATAAGTAGGTATTGCTGTAAGGAACCAGGCTATGTATGTCCAGATGATAGGTTAACTTAGGATTTAGCGAGTAAGATGAAATAAGGCAAGACAGCCGGCTGAAGTCAAAATATTGTCGGTAAAAACATAAATACCTTTCAACGTAATAAAATAATACGCTCTACATATCTTTTGATTTTTATTGATGTATTTAGTATTGGAACATAATGCATTTAAATTAAGATTTACTCTAGTAATGCTTGCATGATTAATCATGGGACTCACGGCAAGGATCCCATATAATTCTCATGAATATCGGCGGACTTCTGAAGGCATTGTTATTGTAGGGTGATGGTAGCAGGGGGTACCTTAGGCAAGTTGTGGGTGGTAATCTGTATTATGGTTCGAGGCCGTTGGACGGAAGGAGTAAAAAACGTGATTATTTGTAAAGAGGTATTAGTATGAGGAGTGTAGGTAAGTTAATTACGATTATTGTGGCATTAGCCAGGAGGCTTGGCTGAGCGGTGGGTCAATTCTTCATTGGCATCTCCTCAGTCAATCAACAATTGAGAGTTCGTCACGGGTCTCTCTTCCGGCAATCCCATAATTCATCATTGATCTCTCTTCCGGCAATCCATGAAGGCGATCATGGAACGGATATCATGACTGGGGTCGCCTCTTCACCGCGATCCATCGCAAATGGTTTGATCAATTATCGGGTGCCGGTGAATCTCTCAGACGTTGGTGCGCAGCCGGCGTCTTCCCGGCGTACAGAGGCAGCGGACCAACAGGGGCCGCCGGCAATGGCCTTGGCTCGTCAGTGGCTGCAGCTTTACCGGTCTGGGTTCAATTCGACAGGCCATGGTCGGAACCCTAGCTCCGGCTGTCGGTGGCTCACCGGCACTACGGCTGTGGGTGTTGCAACTTCCCAACCGACATTGCGTTCGAGGCTCCGTCTAGTCAAGATGGTTCTGGGAGTGACGCTACTTAGCCAGTCAATCAGAATAGTCTTCATCGTGGGCAGCCTGTGAGTGGTCAAGGAAGAAGGTCTTGTGATGGCGTCTTAATTGGCTGCGTTGGTTGTTCAACAACGTAAGAAAATGAGCACAAACCTCCATATTTGTATATATACTGCTGCGGATATACATATATAATTTGTAGAAGTTAATTTGTAAAAGCTTGATGAAGAATTCACATATGATGTAATGGCGGATGTTGCACAGAGAAAGATAAGAGTAGAAGTTTATGTTTAATAAAGTAAAAAAGAAAATAGATTATAAAATCTATTCTGGGCATTCAGTAATAGGCTAATACCAGGGGGCCTGGTATTAGCTATTACCTTATTTGAGGTAATAGGCATTACTAGGAATATTATTCCTGGTAATAGAAATGGTTACCAAACAAATGAATATGTCTATATATTGGGAATGTTATGTCATTCCCGACCTATTCCGTGAACCAAACGGGGCATAAGGGAATAGAAATAACAGGGTGAGAGAGAGGGATTTAAAAGATTAAAAAAAAAAAAAAAAAAAAAAAAAGAACAACAAAGTGTTTCTCCTTTGTGTTTCTTCTTCTTATAAGAATACTGTTAATTTAGTAATGCTGCAAACATATATTAAATAAATAGAATATTAAAAAGCGATAGATAAAACTAACATAATTTTAAAAACTAGAAGAAATAATAATTAAATTAAAATCAGAAATTAAATAATCAAAATATCAAAATTACAAAATATTTAAAAAAAGTATATTAAAATTAGCATAAATATACACTTAAAGTAAAATTTAAACATGATAAATAGAAATCAAAATAAACATAAATTATTAAAATTAAGCAATTTATCAAAGTTTTAGGATATTAAAATAAAACAGATTACAATTACTAAAGTATAAAAATTAGCATAAAAATTTAAATATAAAAATAAATATAAATTATACAATAATTAAATTTAAATTTAAATAACAATATAAATAGAATTTCAAAAAAAAATTAAAATTAAAATTAGCAGAAGTATTTAAATTAAAATATAAACATAATTTAAATAGAGAATCAACATTTCATAATATTATAATAAAAAGAACTATCAAAGTAAATAATAAATATTCAAAATTGCATGATATTAAAATAAAGAGAATTTATCAAAATAAATAGAATATTAAAAATACAGAATATAAAATAACAAGAATTATTAAAATTAATAGATATAAAAAATTACAAAATATTAAAAGTCTGGTTCTCACATTGATAAATGATAATAAGATATACCGTACCCAACAATAATCATTATTGCCAATTCTCTTCATTCTTGTAGTAGAATTAGTGGTTATTATGATTTTTTTTTTTTTTTCAAACTCTAGGATCCCCTCGATCCATAATTCCTACTAGAAAAAATTCAATAAATTAGCTAGGTAGACAGGTAGTCTCACATGAGTTTTAGTCATTATTTATAGATTACATTTTTATTTTTTTTGTTTGGGTTTAAATAAAAGAGTATTTTTGTGTTTAACTTGACAACTTGTATATGCTGTCTTTTAATTTGTTAAAAAAAAAAAAAAAAAAAAAACTAGAATAATATTTTTTTTAGATAAAAAACTAAGAATTACTAGAATTGCTCCAATATTTCATACTTCAAGTAAAACATTAATCTTCTTTTCAATATCTATCTACTATACTAATAAGAGCCCAAGGATGAGTTAGGAACCTATAATGGGTAGAAAAAAATGAACGGTCATTTTTAATCAAAGAAATGGTTCAGGATTGATCAGATTTTATTTTTTCTTAAGATTTTCTATTATCCTTAATGGAATATGATTTATCCGTTAACTTTTCGTTAAATTATTCTCTTTCCGTTAGTTTCTGTTAGTTCCACCGTTAACTTACTCATTGATTTTTAATAAGAAAGGGTCTCATGGTTCGAACCTCATCCCAATCAT
>VALG01014157.1:0-16418 GCA_009835305.1 Ipomoea purpurea | reverse complement strand
CAGTTTTCCGAAACCTCTTTTGAAACCGCCATCTCTCCCTTCTATTATTTATTAATTTTAATTGATTTTTAATTGATTTCCAAAGCTTCTTCTTAGTTTAATTTGATTTCCAAAATCTCTTTTGGAAGAACTCTCGTCACTTCTGCAATTATTTTAATTGGATTTTAATTGATTTTTATTGATCATTCCAACACTTCTCACTTCTACTTGCTTTAACTTGATTTTTAATTGCTTTATATACATTGACCTTTTATAATCTGATCCTTTTAAATTGTATTTTCCCAAACTTCCTTTTGGAAAGCTCCTGCTCTTACTCTCATCTCATTTTAGTTTCAAATTTCCTTGATTTAATTTCGGCTCTGTACTTCACTCAGTTTAGTTTCAAATTTCCTTGATTAACTTTCGCGCTCTCGTACCTATCCTGCATTTTAGTTTCACCTTCCTTGATTTTAATCTCTGCGAGCTTTTCAACACTAATCCCTTATCTTCATAGTCGGCCCCTGCTTCTTCGCCTTTACTCATCCTATCTTTACGTTTCCCTCCTTACTGTTCATCCTCTTACACTTACCGTTTCAAATTTCCCTTCGATTCTATAACCTTTCGCGCTTTCACCATTTCCTTGACTCTCACCTTTCCCGCGCCTCTTCGCCTCTTCCACCTTCATCCGTCATCTTTCAAGTCCTTCACAAATCTTCGAACTTTCTTTGCACAACCTCCGCCTCCCTACCTTCATCTCCTACACCTCAACACTTCCATCCATCAGCTCGGCCTGTACGAATTACTTGTAAATATTGGCATCTCTTGATGTATCTTCTTTCTTTTCCATAGATGCTTGACACCTCTGCACAGATGACTTCGTGAAATTGCGGTCTGCCTTCGTCGCTTTCTCTTCCATATGAGCATTGCATCATGAATATTACTTTCATCCTTGAGTTGGGGTGTGGCCTATTTTGTTTACATATCATCCAGCATGACATCTTCCTTCTTCGTATTTTCCCTTTCTTACATATTTCGTTAATTTCTCTTTTGTGGTCTATGACAGCTAGACTTAACAAAAATAAAATTGGGAGATTCTAAAATACCAATTTGGCATAGCATCAATAATCTATCTACGGATTATTCCTAACCACCCGCGCGGACGTCCTCGACGTGCTAGTCTCCCAGCCTCCCTCGGTCCAATCGCATGCGAACACCTTCGCAGCTATCGGCCGATCAACCATGTTGCCTTAACCACTATTTCCCACTATATTGCCTGAAGATACCTGTTAACTCTTAGGCGGTCCAAGTTTCCTGAGTAGCGTGATGCAAATGACCGGGCGGAGTTTTTAATGCCTCCTGGTCCATAATACAATTATGTGCTTCTCATTCCATCTCAACCCGAAGGTATGAATGTTGTGGGCTTGGCGGGCAAGTGGGTTTTTCCAAAACTAAACACGAAAGGCCGATGGCTTCAATAGACCGTTATCAAAGGCAAAGGATTACCGTAGCACAGGACTTTAATCCAGGTTGCTACAGAGAGACTATTCTTTAGACGCTTTAGTCCTGTGGTTAAGCCCACTTACTGATTCGTCTTCTCTTATCTTTAGCCGTAATCTCCGGTGGGTGGTCTCATTCCCACGCCAGTTGGATCATTCCACATGTGAGAAACCTCCACCTCCCTGGTTATCGAGGATCAGTTTTAACCGTAAATGTATCCCGTTGCTTCAAAATTCTATAAGGTCTAAAACAAGGGCTTCCACTTGCATGGTCTAAAAAGGCTACCATGATTTTCTTGTCTCTGTGGGCTTCTCCGCCTTCTAACCGGATGTGTTTTCTTTTTCTATTCTCGTAACAATATTGCCGTCTTTATTTCTTGGTGTAATGTTATGATGACATTTCTTACCATTATGGGTTCCTGACCTTCAGATCATGGCTTACTCCGCTGCTTATTTGATAAATTGCCCTTGAATTTAACAGGTTCGTCGATAAATGCGGTGTGCCTTCTTGACTCTTCTTTCCTTGGAACGTAGGACATTGTCCGTTATTCTGGCCAGTATCAGCACCAACACTTTTATCTCGACAACGGTTAAGAAATGACACCGATATTCTTCCAGAACTGTGGCATGGTGGACTGCAGCCGAGTAATCACGAATGTCATCTTCTTGCGAAAATCAGCTACGACGTGGCCGTTTCTTGTGCGCCGATCCAGCACCAATACATGAGTGCTTCGACTGGGCTCCTCTACGTATCCCTTACAGTAACCTCGGCGGATCCTATCTTATGTTCCGCTTAATCTACTTATACGCCGTCAACACATATGCATCCAGCTCTCCACGAGTCCTGCAACTACGTAACAAGACTGGGCCCTCTCTAAAGAGAGTCCTGGTGCGGTATAATCAAACGAGCAGCAGCCCTTACACTTGGCCTGCGTATATTCTCCAAGGAGAACTAAGCATCTAAATGCGGAAACATTCACACACATAACTTCCCCCCATGAAGCTCCAGATTCGGACTTGGAGCGCCATCCCGACGTGCATCGCACATCTACTAGTGGCGTTTGCTGTGTTTTTTGTAGCAGTCATCTTAAATCTTGTGCTTTCCTTCGGATGGCAACGGATGTCGCCACGTTCTTCGATTGCAGAAGGAATACATGGGACTCCCGCTGATCGCCAGGGCTGTACATAAGACTTCACATGACCTCACGTTTCTCCTGCTTAAGCATGAATTCGGCCACATCACCGCCCCTGCATCCCCTCCTCCTGCAGCATCTATGGTGTACGATAATTCTTAGAGATACTTTATCCTACAATGCGTGTACACACCTCAGCTGTTTCATGCCTGCAGCAAGGCATAATTGAGTATTGACTATTCATTTTATTCGGCGATATCATAGGCCAAAAACGGATTACGAAGTGCCACATTTTACCTTTCAACAAGGACAGAGCCGTCTAGGCGATATCTCTTTCAGTCTCTGCTCGCGTCTCTGTCGCTCTGACACAGCTCAACTGTTTGGCGTAGCCAACTTCGTGTTTGGGGGAAGTCATTCAAGGAACTAACAGGCATCTATTCCATATTATCACTAGGGATATATCTCAACACCGTTCTGCTTACCCGACCTGAGGATTCGTATCATACGCCGCATCCTCTATATAACTTCGCGGCCCCCTGTATCTCAGACATGCTCATCATCGGAACTCACAACATTAATTATACATCTCTCATCCACTGGACCCTCAAAGGCGCTAAATCCTGACAGTTGTTCATCACGAAGTTGACTACCCAGACTACTACCTAACGCGTCTACCAGGCCAGGCTACTTACCAAACTCCATACGTTGGAAATTTCGTGTTTGTTTCTGCCTCACAGCGACAGACACTGCGCTGAGATCCGGAGTTCGCCTCATCTACACCGACACCAACTACAGCAAGAATCACACACACTTTCTAACCCCGCAATGACGGCGCGTCCGGCAGCTCCCAATATACGTTTAGTGCGGCAGTATTGATGGGGTAACGAGACCAACGGTTCGAACCTCGACGGCACGCAGCTGTGGGAATCTATCCCAAGTGGGCGAGACTTCTTTGTGCGCACCCGCAATTTGGCATTGCTACTAACCCATTGAGTCACCGCATTTACCTCTTCTCCCACACAACTTGTCGAGTCAGGGGTGGGCGGGCCTTAGGCTGGGGATTCAGTCTGGGGTAAAGAGAATACAAATTTTTAATTTTATTTTAATTTATTTTTATCTAACACTTTGTACTGGAATCAATATTCTCCCTCCAATTTTCTAAAATAATCAATATGAGATTTTTAAGAATTTACATTACTGCCGTCGATACAAATCAACACAGCTTCTTTTACTCATATAGCATCAAGTGCACCCAAATCATCAACATTTCCCACCCACTCTACGCTCGGACTTGTTCATTCAGCCCCTGAGTCCTTCCTCACAATCCTGTACCTTTCGTTTTCAATTGCTCACACAGTGACAAGATCAAGTGATTCATCAGTAATATACATTCATACATGTCTCCCAAACCTATACTATACCCCGTCCCTACCTACACAACTACTCATACATACTACCGCAATACCACTACACACGTAAACTCACAATGTACTATAAGTAATATATAATATACTCAAAACCTCCAAACGACCGGCACTGGGGGGCGACTGGGATCCAGCGCAGTCATCCACCAACAAGTTGTTAGGCCTGTTGGTTGTGCAGCTGCCCTCCACGCCGTCCACCACACTCCACCCCCATAAATATACCCCTTGTATGTATATAGGTATATATAGTACATGTTTTACATATAAATATAGAAAACTAAAGAAGTAAACAATAAGTGAGTTTGTTGAGTTGGTAGAGTTGTGTTTAATTTGATGTTAGGAAAGAAATGTTATTGGTTTGAATCCTATGTCCTCTCAATAATACTCATGTACGAATTTTTAACTGCTCGCGGTCTTAATATATCTTCTTTTCTGGCTTATCAAGATTGCAACTGAAGCCTTTCTTTATCAGGCCTTTTAATATAAATAATAAACCCCCTCATCTTACCCATACACCCGTATAACTATATATATACGTGATATAGTACATTAAGCCTATACTATATATATAGGGTACGATTTTTTAATATTAATAATGAGACATGTAGTTTTTATCATATGACGATTATTACTTTCGATCAAAATTAATACATACCATGTTGTCATATTACGCAAGCTTATGAATCAATTTTCATGAAAGTTTTAATATGTTAATGTTTTTTCATTTATATCCAACAATATTTATGACTATATTTCATATGTGTTTCATATTTTTCACACTATAATGTTAATCCCGTAATCTCTAACCAAAACAAGTGAATATTTACTCTCGTGATATAAACACTAACAAAATAAGAACATGCATTCATAATAAATTTCTAATTACATCATCTCCCAATGTACAATAATCAAGAATTAAACTCCTCAACTAATTTGCCCTCCTCCAAATGTGCAACAGTTGAGTGCGATTGTGTGTACCTAATTATGCCTAACCCCGTACGGCCTACCAATTAGTGCCTAACTCCCGTTATGACAAGAAATCTATGAAACCAAGTAATTACGGCCGTTAACTATTCAGCATCACAATTTAAAACACAATTGCAACACAAGTTTAAACTCAAATGTTAATATATTAAGAATATGATAAATAAGCACATAAGTTTTCATAAACACTCTTTACCCAAGAATCTTTAAAGAAACTTAGCAACGCATGGCTAAATATATCAATGAGATATCTCATACTAATGAGTTTACAAATAATCAAGGAGTGTACAAGAATGAACCAAATGATTTTTTCAAATCTCCCTGGCTTTTCTTCTTTCTTCCCAAGACAACTTGTAGCTCTTAATCTCTTCCTCATTGTCTTCAAAGCTTAACATAGACCTTCTAGGGTTGAGGAAGGCGGGATTTTATGGCGGATCAAGTTAGGGGTAAATAGGAAATCTGTACAAAACGGCCAATAACTTCGCGTCATCCAAATCGACAACTCGAAGCGTCGAGTCTACTTAATTAAATAGCCGAACATTTTGTACGATCTCAACTCGTCGAAAGGCTGGGCTCGACCCTTCGAGTTCGGCGTCGGAAAAAGGGACCCATCGGTTGCACTTCTCGATGCGTCGAGTTCCTGAACTCGAAACGCCTTGTCTAGTTCGGCTTCGAACTCATCCTAGAACTTCCCTTAGCTTGCTCTTGCACTTGACCTACAATGGTTCCAAAACTCTAACAAACACGGTAACAACAACAACATGCCGTAAAACTATATATATCTTGTTGGGATGTGGGACCCTAGGGTCCATTTTATTGAAAAGTCTTGGCCCAACTAGGGTGTCTATCTCTATGGGTGAGGTGTTGGCCAATAAGAATAATGAAATTCTACTAGGCTAAGGAATGAAGGAAGCTTCGAGCAAAATATTATCAGAATTATTACTAGGGGCATCAAACCCACGACCTCAAGCATAATAACAACACAAATCCCCAAACCATCACGCTAATCAGGATCTTGTGTATTAAAGGACAGGAAGATCCACTTATGCATGTGAGTGCGCTGGAAGCAAGGTAGCTAGTGGGGGACACGTGTATGGTCCAGAATGAACGATGTCAGATGTTGTCCATTTGTTAACCATCTGTGAATCCTCAACAGTATAAATAGGAACCCTTCCCTCCCCTTTAAAAGGCACCCCTTAACTTTACAAACCCCTCTTAATCCCATTGGTCTGAATCTTCAACCCTTGCTTACATCAGGGTTCAAGTCTTATTAGTAACATATTTAGTTTTATTTTATTTATTAGGTTCCTTGGGGCCGTGATCTTTGTATTATGGGCCCCATTCTGGGCTGGTACCTCAGGCTTTAACGTACTATTTCGTCTAGCGCCCCGGGTAAATAAAGTTATTTTTTGCATCCCACGTTCTATATTTCTACTATCATCCGGTTTGGTGACCCCGCTTCCCAATAAAAACATCATGATCTTAAATGATAGGCCGTCCCCCAACCAGGCCAGCCGGCGCCAAAAAAAAAAAAAGGCCCCCCAAAAAAAAACCCGGGAGGGTTTTTTTGTTTTCCTCCTGGTCGGGTCTGCGTTTTTTTTTTTTTTTTTTTTTTTTTTTCCCCCGGAACCAGGGAATGCAATTAAAGTGAACTTTCCTGAATACAACGCCTAAAAATACTACTCAAACAAACATAGAGAACAATGTACAATTTGGCTCACTATGCATATACAAGTAAAAATTACACTTACACATTTCTTAGACCGTTTTCATTCATTGATAAAATTTATGAATGTATAAACCTTGTTGATTCGGAGCAGTCTGGTGTCAACATTGCATTATCTTAAAAAATGATCCTACCGTTTTAAAATCCAAGTGTAATTGTATTTTATGATCAAAACTTTGTACGTTAGGTCGCCCGCAGCCCTCGCGCCAAAAATAGAAGAAAAGAAAATAAGATAAAATGATTAAAAAAATAAAATAAAATAATAAATAGTAAAATAATGAATAAAAATAAATATACCATAAAATATAAAAAGAAAATAATAAAAAATGATTAATATCAATAATGCTACAATCATTCAAACAAAATAAAAAATGAAAAGCATATTGAAATATAACTTTGTTTTATATTCAAATAAGAGTTACGTTAAACAAAAAAAAAAAAAAATTAACCTACATTTTTTTAATGCAAGAAAACCTAAATGATTTTTAAAGTTTTTGATTTATATTCATTGATAGCTCAACTTTTGAATGCTGATGTTTTATTTGGGCTAATTATTCTAAACAAAAAAATTTATGTTCAATTTTATATTATAGTTTTTTTTAAAATATATTTTAAGCATATTCGGTGATAATACTGTTTCAACCAATTATGCAGCTTTAATTGGCGACTGAGGTTCGAACCTAAGAACTTTCTTTAATAGAATTAAAAGTTAATAATAATGAATATTAACTGAATACTTTGTATAGTTTATAATATATAATCAGAGGGGTAAAATAGAAAATCATTAACAATATTAAAAAAATAATTTATCACTATTCATTTTAATAAACATTAAGACCAACATTTTTTTTAGTTAAAAGTTTAACATTATTGACTCGTATTAAATTTGTATAGTTTCTTTACGCGCTTTGCGCAATGAATAATGCCCCATGATTATTTTTAAATAAATAATTTCAAGTAATACATGCAGATATTGATATCGGGTATTTCATACAAAGGTAATAAATATGAATTGTTTATCTTAAATGGTATTAAAGTATATAGCTAATGCAAGAATAAATATTGAGTATTGATTTTATTGTCACTCGAAAATCAATGTTTCAATTTGTATAACGCTACGTACTAAATACTTAGTCTAAACGATAGTCTAAATACAATACCTAGCTTTTGTTTAATTTTCTAACTCCTTCTTAATTGATCTTTTGGGTAGCATGTCATTATCTTATCTTATACATGTCTTTTTTTTTTTTTTTTTTTCTTTTTATTATTATTGGCTAGTCGTGTCATGTGCAATTATTCTGATGGTCAGCATAGATCGATTCATCGTGGCAATTGAGACTTATGGTGTACTGAAGGCTTTAATTCGCCTTGATATTGCCATGAGATCTTAGTTGTATATTACTTTTTATCTTCAAGCACCTCTTTTAGGTAGCTGACGTTTTATTTTTCCTACATGTTTCGTGGTTGTGAGATGTGTGTCGTAGGTTATCAGTGAAGTATTGAACAAAATATTATATTTATTATATTTGTATAAAATTACTTGGTACTCACCTACCCTCCCTATAAATATAACCTAATAGTATATTATATATATAACATATTTTGTATTATAAACTTTGATATTTATTACAAGATAATGTAAAAAGAAGACAATGAACAATGTAGTAATATAATAAATTAATAAATTTGAAGTAATGAATTTGAATTGTAGAAAATAAAGATAATATAACTAATGAAATTATATCACTTTTTAAATTTTTTATAATGAATATTTTTTTTAAATAAAGGAATTATAGACATCTAAGTCTAAATTAATTAAATGCATATTATTATTTTTTGTTATAGTTACTACTTTATTTAACTTAATAAGAGTAATAAAGTGGCATTCGCTGCGTTCCAGGAGGCCTACTATTATGTATTGGGATCTATATCCCACCTGACATTATTGCAGCATATTTTTAATGAAAGCACCATGAAAATTTCAAAAAAAAAAAAAAAAAAAGTGTCATACATACTTTTCATCAACAATATTAAAATCAATACTTTTTTTTTATTTACATTCGTTGTTGAGACAAATTGTTTTGAGAGTTTGTCAATGACAATTGTTACAATTCCTGTCAATAGAGGATATAATAAATAATTCAAACATATAATTACAAACAGATATTGTTATAATGATATAGTAAAAAATTAACTTACAAATTTCTTAACAAATTTTCATGCATTGATAAAATTCTAATGTGTAAACTTGTTCAATTGGAGCCAGTGGGATGTCAACATTGTCAATTCGTTAGAAAATGATCCTACCGTTTTAGAGTCCAGGTGTAATTGTATTTATGATCAACAACTTTGTAGTTAGGTCGCGCAAACCTAACAATGATGTAAGAATAATTTTGTCCGATAAAAAAAAAATAGTATAATATTTGTAAAGTAATGTACAATTGTACCATTATAAAAATACATACAAAAATATTAATACCATAACGACCTAAATCATACTTATAATGCAAAAAGTATAATTGAAATATTAAGTTTTGTTATCATCAAAATAATCAAATGAAGATTAATTACTTAAACGAATAAAAAAAACTTAACCTAATTTTTTTTAAATGTATAAAAATCAAATGATTTTAAAGTTCTTGATATAATATTCTTTGACGCTTAACTTTGAAAAAATATATATTTTAACATATTCGTAGTATATGTTTAACAATTATGCCAACTCTAATTGAGATGGGGTTTGAACCTAAGACCTTGCTTATAAAAATTAATGAGTAAGTTAAAAATAATAAATAGTTAACGGAATATTCCGTTACTAAAGTTTATACTAACGGAATTTAGGTTATTTAAAGGAAGAAAATAATGTAATAGAGGGTAAATAAGGAAAATCATTAAAAAAATATTAAAATCAAAATAATATGAACCATTCATTTTAAGAAACAATAGACCATTCATTTTAAGAAACAATAGTACCGACATATTTTGTTCCAGTTAAGGGCCTAACTTTATTCGCTCTTATTATAATTGTAGATTTGTAGATGTAGATTTGTAGATGGTAGATGTAGATTTGTAAATAATTGGTTTTATTTCGTGTTTTACCATGCACGAGGGTACTTTGGTCTTATAATCTCAATCTTTACTGGATTTACGGAGGGCTTGCGTTGCTTTGGTTGGTTAATTCAATTTTACCCTATTTCACTTGCTGAGCTCGCTCGGTCGCGTCTTCTCCACGGGGGTGTCCTGGTTTCCTCATCGTTCAAACGGTGACGATGTCTTCTGGTGGTGGTCGACGGCAAGAGGGACGACAGTTTTCCGGCACCGAAGGGTGTAGCGGTTGGCTTCGGCGGTGGTACGTCGGTTTCTGGCCGGACTCGTGGGCTGAAGCAGCGTGCATCCATAGGGCGCCAACGGGTCCGTTCGCCTGTGGTCAGCAAGGATTGCTTCTAGTCGTCTTGCAAGTAGGTTTTTTTTTTTTTTTTTTTTTTTGGTAAATTGTTTTCCTTTAAAAATTTTGGGTTTGGCAATTAATTCTTCCCAGACTTTTGGGTTTGGCATTTAGGGTGTTCGCTAATGCATTTTTGTGGAATTTGTGGTGTGCATTTTAGATGAGTAGTGGTGCACTTTAGTATCTTGATATGACTTATACGTAAGCATTATTTTTGTTGGTTCCCCATGCTTTTAATAGAAAACGTAGTGTATTTGGGCAAAGAAAACGTTGTGCATTTGAGCAATAGTTAGTGTGTTGTGGCATTTTTTTATTATTTTTTATTTTTCGTAAAAATCAACATTCTTGGTTAGATGTTCATCATATGTGGAGTATTTGTGCACTTTCGATCGTTTGGTGAGGACACACAATTGAGGGGAGTTACTATTTATATTTTGATTGCGGGTAGTAAGCTGTAGTGTTTTTCGTTTAGTGCATTGAAATTGAGTAGTTATGCACTTAGAAATGTACTTTCCGAGTTATCTTCCTTTATGCATAATGCGTTATTAACACGTGCATCTAGCTACCTCCTTTGTGTATACCTCCTAACACGTTATTAAGACGTGTATTTGGTTAATTGTCTTGCAGGTTGTCTAGCTAATTGCCTCTTTCCTTGAAATCAACAACCAGCCAATTTGTGCAGTTATGATCCGCAACACGAAACCAAAGAGGATGCAAATGGTCTGGCGGGACACAAATAACAAGTATGACTCCAGAGTGTACGCAATGCGTCATATGGAGTCATTCACTAGCCAAGATTGTGCAAAATGGGAGTGCGGGTTGATAAAAGGGGATATGACACCTTCGAAACCACTTTATGAGGGTGTTATTTATATGTTGTTAATGTTTGATGTACACTTTCATTAGCATGTTTTTGCAGAATTTCTTGCCTCAATGAGAGTTGGGTGATGAATTCGAGCCACCCCTTGCATAGACCCGATTTCTTCCTACGAAAATAATGGGAAATTGGGGGCTTTAAGATGCTTTGTGTTGATGGACTTGGATGATGCTCACGAAGGTGGCAATTCCTTTTCTAATCTTGTACATCTGTTCGAATCACGAGAGTGGTTGTAGACTAGATACCTACGCATTTCCCATGCCACTTTGATCCTCGTTAGCTACCGCGGCCGAGAGCGGGTCGCCGCGTGCCGGCCGGGGACGGACTGGGAACGCCTTGTTCTCGGCCTAATTCTCTCCGCGATTCGGGTCTGAACCAGTCTCTATACGATCAGAAGACTTATCTAGTATCGGCATAAGAGGGCATAATCCGCACAACCTTGACTGGTTTCCTATATTAATATCAACATTGTATTGCAATTTGCGATGGCCCTGCTGAGATGCTTAATCTATCGCATATATGTGTATATATTATTGTCTTCCGCATAACTCTTCTGGTTATATTGTTACATTAAGCGATGTGAAAACCCTAGATAAATATCAACCTATGATTCGCGCGGTAGCGTAAACGGCCTGGGAATTTTACTTTTAACATATTGACCTTGCTCCTATGAAGGTATGTTCCAAAAATGCCTCGTCTAGATATCTTTGCGCTTAGACCTATAGTGACAAGCCCCCTAATCCCTAGGAGGACACCCATTTCGCCACCCATGAATGGATAATTTTAACCCAGATGCAATTCTACCCCACTGTTTCGCCTATGCATACCCTACGACTTATTCCAGCAGACACACCACACGTCCAATAGGAGAACGGGCTCTTCTATATCATCCACTTGCTGGGGCATCCATGACAGCACCTGTTTGAAGCCTCTTGACTCTGAGTCCGATCTTTTTGTGAAATGACTGGATGATGGGTTGTAGGATAATGGAACCGAAAGCGAGATAAAGTGAGGTTGAAGATACCATAACTTTTTAACGTTACTTTACTTATTCCGTGAAATCGGAGGCGGTGTATGCTGCCACTCTATCTATTGACCAGGAGCGTCGCTCGCGGAAGCACGATCCGTGTGCGGAGAGAGGCAATGTGTCTAGTATGGGGATCTATACTGTGCGGCGGCACATCCTCGTTAAAGGAAAGATAACTTCAGGTTGGTGTCCTATATGAGGCGAGCTCACAAAAACTGTCAAACAGATCAAAATCTACGATCGTATAGACCGAATGGTAGAGCAATGAGATTTGAAATACTATCAGATCTCATCCAGTAGCCGAATAACCGTATGAAAAGCGGCCTAAAGAAACATATCCTTTTATAGACCACAGGTATTTTCGTAAAGCGCTATATATCAGAAGTGTCAAAAATAAAGCTCAAAATACCACACGGAGACATATAACTAGCTTGTAGGCAGCCAACAGACTGTGTAATATCTGTAAACGATCATCTTATATATTCATCACTGATATACTATGTCTGGCCTTCGCATTCCATGATTGAATCTACATTGTTGATAAGCCATGAAGATTCTACCATCAACAACCAGTATTGGGATTTTTCATCTCTCAGCGCAATAGGGAACGTGGAAGCACACTGGGTTATACGATGGAAATACCCGTCGTATATGAGAAGTGCGAGCGGTTAGATTTAGCCCTACTGATAGATAGTTGTCGCAATAAGTAATTCAAACCTTGCATACCGGACAGAGGGAGGCTCTGTTGCCTTCGCACAAGTCATTGGCGTACAACCGCATCTGTGCTGAAAAAGCCAGTGTAGCGCAGAAATA
The DNA here is from genome assembly GCA_009835305.1 of Ipomoea purpurea. NCBI lineage: Eukaryota > Viridiplantae > Streptophyta > Magnoliopsida > Solanales > Convolvulaceae > Ipomoea > Ipomoea purpurea. The sequence goes on along the minus strand of VALG01014157.1, from coordinate 3,514 downwards.
AGTACAGATGCATATGGAGGTATTAAATGACCAGAAGACAGTCCTGCTAAGTCAGCCAACCTCCCGCTTAGACGACGCATGCGCTCGAGCTATCGCATCCCATTTGCGACCCGACTATGTTATGGCGCCATTTAGCTCACCCAACGAAGAGCCACGTGCGTAATAGGCGACATCCCATAAGTCTCCCGGCACGAGATCCAGCGCCACCCGTGGCGCGACTTGACTTTTTACGTAGGAGATAGAAAATATCCGAATGTCTCGCTATCAAGGCGGGCGGAGCCCGTGAAAATCCTTTCAGATCCGCCCTTATCATATACTCAAACTGCTGACGAGGGGCAAGAAACTTCTGCAAGGTATATCTATTGTAAGGCGGTATACTAAGGAAAGTGGCACGTCGTTGCATCTATGCAACAGATCCACTAAGAATTCAGAGACCTATGATCAGCGACTCCGAGAATTCGAATCCCCTCTCCACGTTTCGACAGGTCACCTATCACTCCTAATAATTCTCGCATATTCCACGCACTCATACTTCCCACAAATCCATTAACTCCAAAATCTCAACCAAGCTGATATTACGCGAGATGGATCGTACAATTCCACGACTATGTTGCGTTACTACGTACTGGATCATGTCTAACATTGTGTAAAGTTTGCTAAATGGTCCTCGCCATACACATAGTGTCCAAGTATTCACAAGTGTTCAACTCCTCTCCGTGTAGCTATATATTTTTATGCCGCCCAAGTACTTAGAACACGTTCGTTCGGCATCATCTCAGAAAATTCTTCGTGCACAAAGTGGGCGGTTGCCTATAGCTTGGTTGTGCAGGTTTCAAGGAAAACGAAAGGTGGGATACGACGTGCCGTCTAATGTTAGCTGTAAGGTCAAGCGCGCGCGAAGGACAATAACCAACGAAGTGGTACGAAGACTGACCGTCTTATAGATATATGCGCTAAGGTTTGTCTGAAGCTATTAGGACGCGCTAGATCATTGCACAAGATGTGCGAGTGATTCATAATGTGACGCCTGACGTTGAGTGAGTGCAAGGCACGATATAGTAATTACGCTTCATAGTCTCGCACCTTTCCGGACTCACTCGGTCGAGTTAAGATGGTGCCCAATGTGCGGCAGTTTGCGGTATATATTGAGAGAGAGAGTAGACTAACAGAGTTACGGGAAACCCTTATGGCGTTCATAACGAGGGTGCCAAAGTTGCGGACTATGCGGAATGAGGTGTCACTGAGTTCGGAGCTTATGCGGAGACGAGCCTAATATGCGTACCCTTTAGTGCGGATATACGCGTCGGCTGGCTAAGTTTAGCAACTCTATACGTGTCAGATTAACGAGGTATGAGTGCCTATAGGTGCTGCACTTAGACAGAAAGAGTCGTGCGCGTAGTCTTCTGGAAGCTTAAATTGTAGAATCTGTGATCTGTGAAATTCGACCAAACCGCTCAATGATATTCGCACCTTTATGAATATCACGGGCAACACGATAGACTCTAAAAGAGGATGAGTATCGACTGAGGTGCCGGAGGACCCAAACTATGATTAGCCCAACTATTGACGTATAGCATCATCCATGCGGAGAATCGCGACAATGCGTGCATTCTCTCTATAGTGATTATGCGGGACTTCTACTCGAGAGAGTTTCAACGAATGGAGGTGCTCGCAGAGTATAGAACAATTGCGGGAACGATGGAGTGCGCCCATTCGAAATACTTGCACTCGTGAATGATGTTGCGTAATAGTTTGGTACTGAGGGTGCTGATGAGTAACGTGATATTGAGATTGGTACGAGGCTACGTGCAGAGCATGCCTATATGTTTGTCGGACAGAGATTTTCGCTGCTCACCGTGGGTGCCAAGGCGGAGCATATGTGCGTGAGATGAATCCGAGAGGGCAGCCACCCAGTGAGCAGCGCTACAGAGTCCGCCGCAATTCTACGAGTCGTAGCGCGAAGAGGTGACTGAAGCGAAGGACGTCTTATCTTAGGGCGGCGTAATTAACTGAAGCGCTCTCATTTGTGCGTACGCGATAGGACGTGGAAACGAGGGCAGCCAGAGATAGCGCTACGTACGCGTCGCGGAAAGTCGAGAAAGGAGGGGCCCAAGGTTGCGGAAAGTTGCGGACTTATGCGGAACGAGGGCGCCCAGGTTGCGGTGCGGAACGAGGGCAGCCAAGTTGCGGAACGAGTGTGCAAGGTTGCGGAAAGTTGCGGACTTATGCGGAACGAGGGCGCCCAGGTTGCGGACTTATGCGGCACGAGGGCGCCCAAGTTGCGGAAAGTTGCGGTTTGCGGAACGAGGGCCCAAGTTGCGGACTTATGCGGAACGAGGGCCCAAGTTGCGGTGTTGCGGACTTATGCGGAACGAGGGTGCCCAGTTGCGGGTGCGGAACCCGTTGCGGAAAACGAGGGTGCCCAGTTGCGGACTTATGCGGAACGAGGGCGCCAGGTTGCGGAAAGTTGGGTACGTGGGTGCCCAAGTTGCGGAAAGTTGGGTACGGGTGCCCAAGTTGCGGAAAGTTGGGGTACGTGGGTGCCCAAGTTGCGGAAAGTTGCGGTACGTGGGTGCCCAAGTTGCGGACTTATGCGGAACGAGGGCAGCCAAGTAGCGCACAGTGCGGAACGAGTGTAGGTTGCGGAAAGTTGCGGACTTATGCGGAACGAGGGCGCCCAGGTTGCGGACTGCGGAACGACCCAGGTTGCGGGTTGCGGAACGAGGGCGCCCAGGTTGCGGAAATGCGGAACGAGGGCGCCCAGGTTGCGGAAAGTTGCGGAAAGTTGGGGTACGAGGGTGCCCAAGTTGCGGAAAGTTGGGGTACGTGGGTGCCCAAGTTGCGGAAAGTTGGGGTACGTGGGTGCCCAAGTTGCGGAAAGTTGCGGTACCAAGTTGCGGACTTATGCGGAACGAGGGCCAAGTTTGCCGAAGGTTGCGGAAAGTTGCGGTACGTGGGTGCCGAGGTGCGGAAAGTTGCGGTGGGTGCCGAGGTTGCGAAAGTTGCGGTGCGGTACGGGGTGCCGGGGTTGCGGAAAGTTGCGGTACGTGGGTTCCGAGGTTGCGGAAAGTTGCGGACTTATGCGGTACGGGGTGCCGAGATTGCGGAAAGTTGCGGTACAGGGGTGCCGAGGTTGCGGAAAGTTGCGGTACGTGGGTGCCGAGGTTGCGGACTTATGCGGAACGAGGCCGCCCAAAATGCGCACAGTTGCGGACTCGTGCGGAAAATTTCACGCAACAGAGGTTTACCCGCCAGCCACCCCAGTACTTTTACGACGGTTGCGTGTTATGTCGTTTTACCTCGTTCTCGTGCCAAAATGGCATATACATTGGTTTTAAAGCTTATTGTACTACTTAATTAGTGAGGCAAATGAAATGTCATATATTCCTCTCACATTCCCAACAACCCCAAGTACTTGGCTAAGTCAGACTAGGGACTTTGCGGACAGCTGGGCATAAATTTGGACATCGTCGTTTTCATGAAATAATCATCCAAACGCTTTGAAATTTAACAA
>VALG01014156.1:0-11910 GCA_009835305.1 Ipomoea purpurea | reverse complement strand
CTACCCCCTTACCATATCTTGACCTAAAATGGTTTAGAAACACTAACAAACACGTATAAACATTCAAAACAAGTGCGAACCATAATTAAATGATAAAGCAGGAAAAACCATGTATTAAAATAAGCAAAATTAAAGAACTTAATTAACTGTGATGATTCAAAATAACCATAAAAAACAAGCACATATGTGATAACATCACCCGTTCTGGTGTACACTTTTTTGGAATTAACCCACATTCGTTTCATTCAAAGCAGTCGAAATGTGCGCATATTTAGACATCAACAATAAAGGCTCAACAGATCCCCACCTACCACATCCAAAAATGCTGATAAAAGCCCGAATTTATTCCATCCGGCCCCGGTGCTTTATCTGGAAACATAGCAAACAAAGCCTTTCTAACCTCCTCGACCCAAAGGCTGTAGGAGTGCTTCATTCTGCTTGTGTGACTTTGGGTATTACTTTCTCAAAAAATCAGCACCATCGGGAGGACTACTAGAACAAATGATATTGTAAAGTAATCCAGGACAACCTCCTCATATTCTAACCCTCCACCCAGTCCCACCATCATTCATAATTCTAGATAAAGAGTTTTTTCTTTTACGGTGAGAGGCATACTGTGGTAGTATTTCCTATTCGCATCAGCACCCTTGAGCCAGTGCTGTTTAGCCCTCTGTTTCAGTATGCATCCTCCTGGGCCTCAATTCGACTCAACTCTTCTTCCAGGCGCTGGAATTCAGACAATGAGTCTGGATCCGTACACCCTTTCAGATATAACTGTTCTTTACGAAGCTGTTCAATCCGCTCACCGAATTTATGATATCATCTCCACCCCATCGAGATAGTCGGCTGCCACAGTGCGCAATACACTCTTGTAGGCGCCACCCCTCCCTTCGCCCCATGCCCTTCTACAACAGCTCTACACCCTTCATCATAAGTCCATGCCATCTCAAAACGGACTTTCTGTGTGGTCTGGCCCTCCCCATAGGTCGTTATGCCATAAGTCAATATAGAACTCCATTTAAAATTCTGGTATACTATCAATGTAACTATAAACTCTTAAGGCCATTGGTTCACGAAATATAGATTACCTTAGGAATGTTAGATTCTTGGTTTGGTTAAAGATATTAATATACTATATATAATATTATATATATACTATTATATATTATAATATATTAGTATATATATATATATATATTATATTATATAATATATATTATAGTATATATATATATAATATATATATATATATATCACTTAACATCTTTTCATATATTTTAATAATTAAAAAATTAAAATAAAATAATAAGGATAACCATATCATATATAATTACATGATTTTAAATATAACTAAAAATCTTGAACTCTAGAAACAATTATTTTTATAGCTAACATAACGTAATAAAAAAATATATAATACAAAAATAATTATATAATAATAAAAATAATAATACTAATAATAATAATAATAAGCTAACATAAAATATATATTTAAATAATTAAAATTAAAATGGCAAAATTTATAAATATCCAAGGTTATCTCACATAACTAAGAAAATGAAGGGAATCACATTTTCTTGAAAATCTTATGTGGAGGGAATGTTTAGTTCCCTAGGAATGTTATATTCCCTTAGAATTATGAACCAAACATAGGAATATAAGTTCGGGAATGTCACATTCCTTTGATTATGTAATATAATCTGAACCACACCCCCTTAGGGGCGTTTGGCAATCGTTTATACCCTACACCATGGCGCGCGTAGCACTGTGGCACCGCGCGCCTCCCAAAATGACGTCGTTTTGGAAGGTGCGGTAGGAAGTTGCTGATTATGTATATTTGTTCAGAATTATGTATATTTGTTCATACAATTAGTATATTTTTTATTATGTACATTTTTTATATAATTATGTAACATTTTTTATACAATTATGTACATCCGAATAAGGAAATTTTGTGTATTATGTTAAGAGTTGATCTGTATATGTTAAAAGTTGTATTTGATTATTATGTTAGATTATGTTTATTCTTTTTAAAAACAGTATGTATATTTTGTTATACAATTATGTACATTCATGTATACAATTATGTACATTCATGTATAACATTATGTACATCGGCATCGCTGGGACATTAAATCATGAGCGTGGATCGTGGCGTGCAATTCTCTGATCTTTTTCCATGTCCAGTTCCACGAGCGTGGACTACGTCATGATCCTTGTTGCTGTGGGACTTCTTTCAATTATGCTCCAATTCTTGTCCAAATGCTTCCAATTCAACTCAAAATGTAACACCCCGTGTTACGGCCTCCAAATCCGAATTAATTATGAAGTTGATCCGTTAATATATAATTAAAAGGATTTAATTGGATTAGAATTCTTTAATTAATTGATATGGTTCACAATGGACCATGAACCCTTATCCCAAGCACAGCTTTAACCCCGTCGGGATAGGAAAAGTGGCCTTTACTATTCCAATTCTAGTTAGGATTCCTGAATCTATATATAGAAGATTAGAAAGCACTTAGAAACCCTACCACGAATAGCTCTGCACCCAAAATATTCACTCAGGTAATCTAGCAAATGAATTCCCCTTACCGAGCCTAGGAAGAATCAATTGGGATGAGATCTTAGAAAAGAACCTTAGTAGCCAAGGGAATTTTGATTAAGGCTAAGATAACCCATGTCTTAAAAAACTTATTTTTCTTGCTATTGTTTATTGATTGGCTCCGTTGGTTTGATTGAATGTGTGATTTTGTATGTATATCTTGTTAGAGCTTATTTTTAGGTTTATATGGTGAATTATTGCTATTCTTGAAATTCTTGATGGCCCTGTGTGGTTATTAGTTTGACCTTGTTATTTAATTATGTCTAGAGCTTGTCCTTAGGGTTTATATCGTGAATTCGGTGTGTATGTTCTTGGTATTCTTGGGTGGGTTTATGCATGCTCGTGTGTTGATTCTAGTCTATGACTTGCCTCTAGGGCTTTGCATATAGATTTCTTGATATTCTTGAGGTTTCGATGCTCCTGAATCGTTATGTGATTGATGTCGAGTCTTGACATGTTTAGGAATCGTGTTAGAATGTAATGGAATGATTCTTAGTTCAATCTTTGTTAATCGAATCCGTGTTGTTGTTGATACGTGTTAGAATGTGTTTGGACATGATTTTGGGTCCACGAACGAACACCGAACCGAATATTTTACCCTTCGTACCAGTGGGGGGTAAGTGGGGGGAGTGAACCCCCACTACCTACCCGCGGCCCTGACTGCCCAAATTCCGGCGGGCAGTCGACTGCCGCTGGGCACCCGCTGGAAACTTCACTCCCACCGGCGGGTGGTCCACCCGCTGGAATGTGGTGGTGCGGTGGGCTGTTTTTCCCCGTTTGTTGTTTCCCCGTCTCCGTTATACACCGTTTGATGTTTATGAGTCTCGTATGATGTTTTGAGTACCGTTCTAGAAATCTGTATGTAGCATGTGTCGTTTGTTATTGTACCTTGATTGTTATTTGATTATATGATTATTGATTGGATGATGATGGGTATGTGATCATTGCGCAATGATGGTTGAGATCGATGATAAATTAGGATTGTGATTGGTGGAAATGAATTGTTGGCGGATAGAACAATGAGTGCTTGGTTATCGTGCTAAAGGCACGACCACCCCTTAGACTTGCTGGCTAAAGGCTTGGGTCAGGGTATAAGCGTCGCGGTGCCATGTCAGAGCTATTATGCGATGACCCCTTGATTATAGTGCTATAGGCACGGATCATGCGAATGGCACTTCGGTGCTACAATGTTGGAGGACTTTGGTGGTTTCGTGTGGGGCATGCTGTCCAGAGGAATAAGGGAGCGATATATGGGGACCTGGAGGTACAAGTTGGAACTGATATAAGAATGAGATGAATAAAGGTTGGAACTTGTATAAGGTTGGAAGATGGATTGTGTGCTTTGATGATTACTTGCTAATTGATTGTCATTGGATCCCATTGTCGCTTTTAATTGCTATTTATGAGCTTACTTGTCTATTTAGCCTTGCAAACGTAGGATGCATGCTCGTATCTCTATAATATTCAAAATTGCCTTATTGATGGTGTCTCGAGTCTTGATCCTGGTTTTAAACTAGAGTTGCTCAGGATTATATATGTATTCAAATTTCAAAATGATTCCTATATTTATATTAATTGTACTTAACGTGTGTGAGTGGATTACTCAGCATTATTCGTTGACGGTTGCTACGCATGTTTCAGTGATGATCAGTAGCTAAGGAGCGAGCTAGTTGGAGTGGTTACCCTTATTAATTATTATTATTATTATATTATTATTATTATTTTATTATTATTATTATTATATTATTATACAAATACATATTATATTTATTTTTTTTTCCCACTTATCCTACATCGGTGGGAGAAGTAAGAATGAAGCTTTGAGGTTCCTATAAAAGGAGCCTCAAGGCTCCATAATTGCAATTGCGATGCTCATCCGCTAGGCAAGCTTGCAATGCCCATCCGCTAGGCATGCAGATGGCAGACTACTTAATTTAGGAGCCAAGGCTCCATATTTAAAGAGTCTTATATAGTTATTTATTAAATTATAAAATAATTATATATAATATATATATATATATATATATTATATTATATATATATATAGATAATATTATATTTATATTAAATAAATATAAATATTATATAATGTGCAAAGGGTATTTTTGGTATTTGTGATATAAAAGCTATTCCCAAAGGCATGGGAATAGCTAATACCAAGGCCCCCCCTAGGAATAGCTATTCCCCTTGCAAAGGTAATAGCTCATTCCTAGGCATGCTATTCCATGACAAATGATCCAACCAAACGATGGAATAGGTCTATTCCAAGGAATGTTATTCCATTCCTGACCTATTCCATGAACCAAACATGCCATAAGTGAATCCATCACCCCACAATAGGGAGCATTGCCAACAATCACGAACTCTCCATTTGTCGTCAAAAGAAACGAAAAAAGCTATAACTTTCCGCCATAGTCTCATTGCAGAAAGCCGGATCAAATGAACATACCCATGCCATCGTAATACCCCTAGACCTATCCCCGGGACCCGCGATTCTGGCCGAGAACTGCGTGTCTCCTCGCGTCATTTCTCTCCATCTTCAGTGCCACACAGATAGCCGATGGAGAGGACATAACCATGAAAAACAACTTTATTCCTCGTTGTCCAAATTTGTATACAAGCATATCGCCACCATGTCAACCTCCTCAACTGACAAAGACATGTGCAAAAAATGTGCATAACAAACTTATCCCCCTCCTACAAATATAGAAAATGCTCTCCACATCTACCCTTCGTTGAATAGTCGCAATGTAGTCAGAAGGGTGTTGCTAGCAATTCTACACATGAAACTACGGCACATTCGTGGGATCTTGAGCCTCCAAATTTTGTTCCAACCAACAAAACTTCCAATCGGCATTGTATATTCCCTAACTAAACTCCTATAACCACTTCGAACAGTATAGTTCCCCCTCAATTCCCCTTGATACTACCAACTATCCTCATGGGATACATTAATCAAAACCCTCAAGATAGCTTCCACATCCCTACTTGGAAAAAAAAATGCCATTTAGTATGTCCACCTCCCAATTCTAGGACTCCACACTCATCATCATGTCCACCGTAATCCTTTCCAACTCCAGTGTTGGTGCTGTTCAAGACACGCATTTGACTTTTCATTAGCCAAGGTTGGCCCCTACCAGTGTGTTTTTACCATTCTCAATCTTCCGATGAGCCCCCCTGCTATTAGTCCACTAGCCTCCCAAAATGCTTCTCCAATAGTAATTGTATTATAGCCAAGAGACACGTCAAGATATAATCCCCATTGATAGTAACATGAAACCAAAGAGCTTGGGTTAGTCAATAATCTCCATCCTTGCTTTCCAAGATAGGTCAAATTGAAAGCATGCAATCGCTTAAAACCCAACCCACCAAACTTTTTAGGCACGCTGAGTGTGTCCCAAGCAAGCCAGTGAATGTCAGCTCCTCTACTCCACCAGAACATATCCATTCTACGTTCCAAAATCTACAAAAAGACACCCATTGCAAACAGAGGCATTTCATGTGTTACACTCTTCAACAATATCTCCATACTATCTCTAGATAAAAATATCTTATTCTAGGTTCCTATACGATTAGCCAGCTTCTCCTCAATATAAGTGACAAAGTGTGTAGTATGCGTGGAATGGAAAGTAGGTTGAGGATGTGAAATCTCCGATGTTGTCATTCTCAAATGATGACAAATTGGAGTGAGCAAAGAGTGGTTAATAAAAGAGTGTATTGACATTAAGAAGCTAGGTCTCACAATCAACAAGAGAATCATCAAGTAACAAGTGCAATAACAATTTTGTAAAGACAAGTAAATGATTGCCAAGCAAGTAAGTAAAACTAATGTGAATGGAGGAGATTGGATCAAACTTCCCTTGTTTAGATGCAATGAAGAGACTATGACGGGAATCAATAGTATGTGTTGAATGGAGATCTTTGGAAGACATTTCTACTAATTATAAACGATAAGCCAATTAAGGACATTAGCCTATCGACTAATTCAGGTTCTACTCAAGTCATTTCATCAAATAGCATATCTACATGTCTTTTCCGAGCTCCACCCTTCGGGTAAGGTGGAATTGCAAGTGGAGAGGCTTCGGTGTAGTCCCAATTCTCTTGCAACAACACACCCCCAAGACTTCTCACAATGGTGTGGCCATCTCCATGCAAGAATCTACAGAAATTCCACTTCCAACAAAGATTCTTATACATCAACACATATATTCAATTCATCTTAATCAATGTAGATCATTCATGCACAATCACAAGGAAAACTTAATCTAACTCCATAAGAATCTAGCCACTCATGATCTCAATTGAATTACAACCACAATTGAACTAATTGAAGATGGAATGAAGAATCAAAAGAGTAGAAAATGCAGGAAATTTACTTAGCTCAACTAGGAATTTCAATCAATCCATCAAGCAAGATGAGAGCTCCAAGATCAAAGTAAGTTGTTAATTTGCCTTCAACCCTAGAACTACTTTGTCTCTCTACGATTGAAGAGTGTTCAGAATTGTGACTAGAAGTGGAAGTGAAAAACTAAGGCTCCCCATAAAGTCAACTTCTTAAATCCTTTAAATACTTCACGCCAAGGTTACATGTTACGATCCACGATTGTGATCTCGTTCGTGCATTGTTTCCCAGAAACTGAATTTTAAGTCACGCTCGTGATCTCACAGGATATCTGCCAACTTTATCTTCCACGATTGTGATCTCCAACGTGATTCCTCCTCATGTAGAACTTCTTCCAATTAAGCCTCAAATCTTGTCTAAATGTTTGCAATTCAACCCAGAGTCTTGCAAAACACCAAAATGCACTCACGTTAGTCCATGTGCCCCAATTATACCATTTAGTATCAATTATCACATCAATTAAGCACAAAAGACATCAATTATGCACCAATCAACCTTAATTTGACCCATAGAAAGATGTATCTTTGGCAGTTATCAATAAGCAAAAACTACCCTCCTATTCTACCCTACAAACGACGGGAGGCCAAATATTTCCCATAGTCGTCTGCATGTGCCACACCCAAGATTCCAGCCACCCCATCCAATCTCCCACCAAGATGAATCTGACAGTGTTCAAACTATGTGAAGGAATATGAGCGCAAAGTTTGATTAATAAGGGTTGATCTAGATAATGAATTTTATGATTTTCTATGCAAATATCTTGGATCCTAGAATATATGTCATACTAGTTTACCCAATTGTATGGTGATGTAAATGATAAATCATTGTTTGAGAATGTTATGACTGATCTTATGGAGTTATATGATGATTATTTGGCCAGTTTTGCTGTCCAGTTTGATCCAGTTGCACAATTTTGAAAGTATGTTCACTCTATTTCACAGTATGATTCAATTTCAATTGGGAGACCTCAATCTTTGTTAAAAACTCATTTAAAGAAGCAAAGATTGGAGAGTGTGGAATTGGGCAGGAAAAAAATTGAGATGGAAATATATTTGTCCAAGGCAATTGTAGAGGAGGATAATGATTTTTACATTTTGAGGTGGTGGAAGCTTAATGCTGGAAGGTTCCTCTACTATCTAAATTGGCAAGGGATATTATTGTTGTTCTCATATGTACAATTGCATCTGAATCACCATTCAGTACCTGTGGGAGGGTACTAGATGTCTTTAGGAGTTCTCTAACTCCAAAATTTGTTGAGGCACTTCTGTGTGCAGTGTGCACAAGATTGGATAAGGTTGACCAATCAACCAATCTCAATTGAAGAGAATATAGATTAATGTAAAAGATTAGAAAAAATAAATCTATTACCTCCTTAAACATTAATTGTATTGTATTAACTTAATTTAAATTTTTAACTTGAAAATAATTTGTTTTACAAAGTTGTGCACTGGAATTGGAACTGGTGGAATTGGTTCATCCATACCTCCAATACTTATATACTTCCATTATATTTTTCAGTTTTCAGTGTTTTAGTTATTTTAACTTTTAAAATTTAAGTATTCTAATATTCTATTATGAGTGTATGACTGTATACTTGTGAGGTGTATCCCTCAAAGGCTCAGACCCTCAGTTCATGACTAGAAAGTGTGGCTCAATGGCTTGGCCAACATTTTACATGTTGCTGCCCTTGAACCAAGAACTCAGTACTGTCTAGGATCGTAAAAGAATTTGGACATTTATCTTTGAATGATAACTGATATATCACTTATCCTATCTCACTTTATTTTTATGTTTGATTATGTAATTCTATGTTTCTTATATCTTAAGTACTTACTAACTCAAGAATTTAAATTGGCTATAATGATGTTTTCACTATGTTGTCTGAAAATTGGAATTGGGTTGTGGTATGTTGTTTATGTAGTGTGGTGTTGCTGTCATGACTCATTTTGCAATTTGTCCCCAATCCTAACTTGATATGAAATACTAAAGCATTCTGAGCCCTTTATCTGTTTAACCGTTTAAATTTTTTAATTTTACAATTTTAATTGTTTTTGATAAGTTTACTAATATTTTTAACTTGTTCAATGTTATCAGAAAGAAGATTAGGGTCATATTTATTTCTTTATGATCATCTTTGAAAATTAGAATGGCATTTGAATTGGATATATCATATCTTTGTATTTTGTAAACTATTAAGTATGAACTGTAATTTTGTAAATTTGTAAATTTCATTTTGTATGCTTGTAGTTGTAGTTGCAATTGTAAGTTGTATGTTTGTAAAGTTGTAAACTTCTAGTTATAAATTGGATAGGGGCAGAAGCTAAATGCTGAATAGCCAGGAATTTATTTTTAAATTTAATAATTTCTACTTTTTTTCAAAATTCGATATATCTGAAATAATTAAAAATTTGACCGAAAAGAGAAAATTAACATTTTTTTTTTCTGAATGCTACTGACTCTATTACACTGTATATCTGTTCAAACATACTTTCTCAATCTATTGAAACACAAAGAGTCAACAACGCCTCCATTGAGGTTCGATCTCATGACCCCTCCTATATGGGAGAGGTCACTACATGTCATCTGAGCACAAGGTGCTTGGCAAAAAAAATATATTAACATTTTATTTGCAGATAATATTTTTCTAAGTTAAAGGCGAGCTTATGTGTGTGTGTGTGTGTGTGTGTGATCACGAGGTTCCTGAGCAGGTCTTAATTGTAGGAGGCACCTTTAAGTTCGTACAATACGCAGACTAATTTTCGTTCACTCCCCTACCTATTTTAAGAGATGAGAGTACACGACCACTTACACCAATCAAACTGGTTAAAAGCTAAAAGATATTATTACTATTATTTTACCTTGAAGAGAGAGAAAAGAAAAAGAAAATTAATTCCTAGTCAACACTATTGCATGATGTGGAATGAGGCATTGTGTGTGGTTCACCGGATCACATGCCAAATCTTTTGCAAATTGAGAATTGGAATTGACCCATCCCCACTTTTAACCTCACCTTTCTACACTATCTTCATTGCAAGGAAAGAAAAAATAAAGCTACCTCTCATCTTTAAGCTTGAAAAAAGCTTGATTGTGACCTTAGTGCTCCATTTTTTCTTTATTTATTTATTTTGCATATTTGTGGCCCATTTGATCATCTAGTGGGCACAGCATCTCTCTCCTCATGTCTCAATTCCCACTCTCTCCCACTTACCTTTTCACAAAAGAAGAAAAGAATTGTCCCGAAAAGTGTAATCGAGTCGATCAAATATGATTATTATATCAGAAGGTTAAGAATTTGATTCTTTTAAACACTTTTTAGTCGAGTCCATTGCACATAATTTTTTAGTGCGATTTAGTTATCTTATATAATTTACAAGTTATTATACAAAAATAAGTTTTACTCAGTGTACACTCACTAATAATAGTTGCTGGTTTCTCACGTCACCTAAAAAAAATATTTTCTTTACCAATATATGATACCTAATGTTGATATATATGATATGAACATTATTTACAAGTCTTAAAAAAAAAAAAAAAAATTATTCTCTCTGGGTAACTGTGGATTAATCAATCTTATCGTGAATTAGTCGAACATTAGAAAAAAATTCTAACGCGCTAAAAGTGAATATTAGATGACTTTTTCCTTTTTTTTTTTTTCTTTTGGGCAAGGTAGCATTAATTTTAGAAATGAAAAAAAAGATTCACAAACTTCTATCTCTCTCTCTAAAATGAGGAGTCATTTATTTTTAAAAAGCTAGTAGAATTGACCACTTAAAGATAACAACAAACCTGAAAAGATCTTTCTTTTTTTGCAATGCTAACCAGAATCTATACTTAGCAGCCACCCTAGCATGTCCAACCCATTACCACCATGCAAATATATATACAACCCTTTCATCTCAATAATAATAATTCACTAAATTTATCAACTTCCTCCCCCCCCAAAATTAAACTCCCAAAGTGAGTTTCTTGATATATATAGTAATATATACTATACATATATATATAATTTACTATATTCATAGACTTATATATACCTATATGGTATATACTATACCACGATATCATATACGTATACCTATAGTATATATCTATAATACTATTAGTATACTCTAAGCTATTATACAATATATATTACTCATTTAATCTTGTTTACTTAATTTATTTATTAATTTTAGATATCCTATTTTGCATCCAAATAATACCTAGTTGAAAATTTTACGTTAAAACATTGAGCTACTCAATGCATCCAAACAATCCTTAGTCGAATTTTTTATCGGTAGGATGTTGACCTACCTAGTTAGCAGGGAGGAAACTTGGAATTCTATTGAGCGGGGCGAAATAGGACGGATTTAAAAAAAAAAATCAGTAAGTACGAAACATTAAAAAAAAGAGATATTTTAAAAAAAAAATTACCTAAAAAATATATGTGTAATATTATTGGATATGAGCAAAAAATAAAACACATCAAAACTTTATAAAAAATATTCATAACAAAATATGAACATAATTAATTTGATAAAATAATTTGAATATATGTATGTGTGTGTATTAAATATTAAAAAAGCTATTAAAAAATATAATTAATTTGATAAAAATTGAATGTATGTATGTATGTGTATAAATATTAAAAAGCTATTAAAAAAACTGTAAAATTATATTATCACGCGGTACTGTAAAATTAATTATCCACCGTACCACAAGATTTGAACTCTAACCTTTTGTATAACCAAACACGTGCTTTTAGCTCTACCAACTAATTTAACTCATTCCTTATTAAATTATAATAGTTTTCATATATTAATACTCAAACATGTACTATATATATTATAATACTATATATATAGTATATAGAACAAAATACAAGATTATTATATGGGGTGAGGGGGTGAAGGAACAAACTGAC
>VALG01014155.1:0-12663 GCA_009835305.1 Ipomoea purpurea | reverse complement strand
GCAAGCTGGACACGGGTAACAGTGCTAACGGCACTGTTATCTTCTTTTTTTTTTTTTTTTTTTTTTTTTTTTCAGACTGTTTCGTTATAGGAGTATATGTTCATAATTTTATTATATATGTTAATAATTATACATTCATAACTCCATAACTGTGTACATTCATAACTCCATAACTGTACATTCATAATTTCGAAGCTCTATGTTCACAATTTTAGAGCTCTATGTTCATAATTTTATCACTATATGTTCATAATTGTAAGTTCATAATGTCAGAGCTATTTGTTCATAATTCGATCAATAACTGTACATTCATAACCATAACTGTACATTCATAACTCCATAACTGTACATTCATAACTCCATAACTGTACATTCATAATCTCGAAGCTCTATATTCACAATTTTAAAGCTCCATGGTCATAATTTATCACTATAATGTTCATAATTGTAAGTTCATAATGTTAGAACTTTGTTCATAATTTCATAATTGCATAACTGTACATTCATAACGCATAACTGTACATTCATAACGGCATAACTGTACATTCATAATCCAAAAAAAAATTACGCCGTTAACGGCAAAAAACGCGCGAAATTTTTTTTTTAACTAAATGACGCGTTTTTTTTTAAAAAACGAACTGTCGTTTTCTTGGGCCCGTGTCCACAATTCATTCGTGGACACCGGGTCCAGCATTTAATTTGCCGTAACATAGCAATCATTATTTCCTATTTTGCCAAACCTAACTGAAAATTTAGAAACTAGGAGTTGAAGCTAAAAAGCTATAAGTTAGGAGCGAAAAACTGAACAGCTGCTAATTGTTATGATTGAAGTGTTTGGTAAAAATTAGTTATTTATGTTCAACCACTATGTTCGATATATTATAGACTCATGTTCATAATTTTTGTTATATTTATCTTTTATTTATATAGTATATATCTATATTATTATATTATATATATAATATATATATATATAATATATTAATATAAGTTGAACAATTTAAACGTGTATACTTTGTAAGGTGGACACAATTCCAAGATTATTTGGCGGGTCAATAGTACTCAAAAAAATAAATATAATAATATTATAAATTAATATATAATCATAATAATATAATAATATAATAATTATAGTGCTTTTGGACTTTTCAATACTTTTCTCATTGTGACAAACAATGATGTTTGTAAGTGGATATTGCTCCTCCTTATATAGGAGCTCAAAAGCTTATCTTTCCAACATTTTCCAAATGGGAATAATGATCCAACATCATTTTATAAATGGGATCAACTCATTATTTGTGTGGGCTATTTGTAGTCTGTAAATATGACATTCAATCAAAAATAATGTATATTCAATACAAAAATAATGTATCTTTAGTATATTAAAATGTATTTTTTTTATGGTACATGTCACATTTTATGGACGCCAAAGGGGAGCCTTGTCTCTCTTTTGTCTTTTTCTTATTTTTTCTTAATTTAATTTTATTGTTGTATATCGTTTGTTTAGATTATTTTATTATTATTATTAGTTATATATTATTATTATTTTATTTTATTATTATTATTATTATTATATTTATTATTATTACTCACACTATACTGCTACTGATAATTCGTAAATTTAATAAATTTATCATTTTAATTTAATCAAACACAAAAAAAATTTATATTATAAGTCAATATTTTTCCACTGCTAAAAATTATACAGCACATGCATTTTGCGTTAATCTTTCGCAACCCACTAATTAATAATAAATACTAATATAAAATTAAATTAAATAAATAAACTATACTAAGAGACAAAGTTACCAAAAGGTTGTGAAATTGTTTTTTTGGCAGCTTGACTCTGTTATTACTTCTCAAGTAGTATTGAGCCAAGGTCGTCAACACACTCCCACTGAGGGTCATCTCATGACTCCAATATGAAGGGTCACTATATGCCATTGAACACAATGTGCTTGCCTGTATTAAGTAAGTTGTTAAGTTGCTATATACACACATTATTAAGTTTTATATGAATTTAATAAAATTCTCATTTGGTTATACCTAATGGTATTAATTATTTATTAATAATGTAATATATATTTTTACATATATCTCCGTGCACCGCACGGGAAAATACTAGTTAGGTAAAGATAATATAATATATCTTTTTGTTTTTTATACAAAAGGAAGGGGTACCTCAACCTATACTAGCGTGGAGGCTCGAAGCATACGACCCTTCAACCATTAAAGGCAGCAATCTAGATACCAGTGAAACCACAAAGCCACAGGTATGAAAAATTATATTAAAATAATTACTTTTTGACAACAAATCAAATAAATATTAATCTAAAACCAAAAACATAAACATTCCGCCTTGAACCCTACAGTGGTAGCAACTTAGGGTCAAACAATTCGCACCAAACATCTTTTCAGTCTTTAAACACTTCGACGCAGAGCTCTCACGGCCACGCCTTCTTTGCAAAAAAAAACTTAAATTCGTACCAACGTCCCAGCCTTACCTCGCCCGTCGCCATCCACGCCACCTGGTTTCGCGTCGCCAATCCGCACACCCTGGCTCGCGTCAGGGGGGCCACCCATCCAGCCCTAGCATCGCACGTCGCCCATCCCGCCCCTAGGTCGCAAACGTCGTCATCGCGCCGTCGCCCGTTCACAGCTTTTGTCTCTGTCGTCCTCTCCCAAGCCTCCTGGCTCAGTCGCCGTTCGTTCGTCTACCCTCTCTCTCTTCGCTTGATCCCAGTGACGGTTTACAACGTCAGTAGATATACAATAACTTTGTGTGTGTTTTACCGTTTCCTTTCAACTCTATGTGTTTTCGTTTCAGGTTCTGCAATATTATGTATTTAGGATTTAAGTTTCATATTGGTACCCTGCACAAGTGAAATTTGATAATTAGAGGAGATTGCTTTATTTAGTAGATTGTTGGGGAGGAATTTCAGAAACTTGTGTATTGGAACATATGCATTTCTTATTGGCATCATTCACAAAATACGCCCGCCCCCGTTACCATCCCTAACACATAATATCAAATCTAAAGATTCAATTTTATCTAGGTTTTTGTATTCATAATCTGCGATTCACTTAAAGTTCAGATTCTTCCATTTTATTCATTTGGATTCTTTGATTGGTTTGATGGGTGAGGGGATTTGTATGGTACAGATTCTGCAAGTCCTATTCTGATGTGCATAATAGATGTATTACTAATTTAATATCTGTTGCTGCTAATTGTGTGCACAGGGAAATCTCAAAACCCTCTGTTTTTCTCAATCAATGGGGAAAAACAAAAAAATAAAAAAAAGAAAGAACAGTTCTGAACCAAAAAAGCAATCGACTACAACAAGAAATCAAAAGCGAAGGTCTAGCAGAAGGCTGGAACATACAGGTTAACTGACCAAGATGTGCGAAAGCACAATGCACAAAACCAATGGTGAGAAATGGATCAAGTGACAATTGTATGAGTGAAGTCCCCAGCGCCAAATGGAGGTGGTTCGGCAACCTTCAACGGATTGTCAGTGGCTACTCGAGGAGTTTGAGGATTCATTCCTCGAACACATTGAAGCGCAGCCACGCTTCAGCGTGGCTGCCACGGTTGTGTACAATGAGTACATTGCTGATCGACACGTGCATATGAATTCTACGCAGTGTGGGCGACTCTGACGGACTTTGTGAGCATTTGGGGAGGGCTGGCAAGTGTAAAGTTGAGGAGACCCCCAAGGGGTTGTTTATTACGTAATATAAATGACCATCTACGTATATAGATAGAGATTCGGAGACCCTTTTCAAGGGAGATGAAGAACAGAGAATGGAGCTGACATCGCGGAGGAGGAGCAAGAGAGGAGATTAAGAGCAGAGAGAGCGGGCAGAACAGTTGATGGGTGCCGCAGACGAGACGCTTCTCAGCGAAATTGGACCCAGAGCACAAGCCTTTGCAAAAATCAGAGAGGACCAGAAAATCAGCTGTCATTGGCCTCGTCAAAACCCAATGTTAAAGAGGATCTGATAAGTTCAAAGTCTGTATTTGATGTGTGGATAACCTGAAGAAGTAGGAAAGATCTGGGAAAGATGGAAGGGTGGGTAGTGGGGGTAGCGGGGGTGAGCTCAACTTTGGATGAGCTGAATGATGAGAGCAAGACGGGCAAAGGAAGCCAAAATAGAAAGGCATTATTGGTTATGCGGGGAATAATAGTGAAGGTTCATGAGCAGGGCCTTGCATACCAAAGGATATATAGCAAAAGGGTGTACATTAGAAAGGGTGTTGATAAGTATGTTGGGGAATTGAATCCTCGGAAAACAGCATGTCTCAGAGTTGGTCAGGAAGGCTCGAACTGTAATTCCCCAATTGGTGGTTTGTTGAGGATAGTTAACGGGGCTTATGTGGGTCAAAATGCAAGGTTGTCTATCATTGATACAGATAATTCGCTGCCACGGTGCAAATTGGAAAGTATTCCGACGGGAATGTGTCAAGGTATTTGATTACGAAGATATATGCAACATTGGTGGCAATGAAGGTTCAAATTTGTTTTCTATGTACGTGCTCAGTTTATTTAACCATTTTTGCTGGGCAATGGAAAGAACACTTTATTGTATGCTTGCATTTGACGATATGAACATTGAGCTCTTAATTTGCTTCTTCTAAATTGGATTTAATCAGCATGTTGTCATGGGGAACTATTTTCTATGATCACATGAAATCTTAAGGGTTACATTTACATATCAAAAAAAAAAAATCAAAAGTTATTTCTTTATGAGTAATCAGACATATTTTCTTTCTTTTTTGCCTTGCTGTAAAGCCAACTAAAGTTTTAGGTTGCCTACTTGTCTGCTTGGTAAGCTTGCTTCAAAAGCAAAAGCAAGTGCAAGATAAATAATATGATTGAGGTGCAGCCCATATATATCATTTATAGATAGAATAATTTCATTCCAAAATGAAAAGTTTGATGACAGAAATGTGTTGAGTAGATGACAACTATTGGATGAAGGAAAGGTAGAACATCTGTTGGAGATATTTGCTTGCTAGTTGCTGGGCTGTGGAAAGCTGTTGTCCCACAGTTCACATCAAAAGCCATTTTTCTTTAGGACACAACACATGCAACTTTTTTTCTTCTCTATAATATTTTGTTGGGCATCGGCCAATTTTATACTTGTGCACCAGGGCGCACATAGCAATGTGCCCCCCGCGCTCCCAAAACGACGTCGTTTTTGATGCATTGTCCAAGTAAAAGTTACGGACTTTTGAGTTGCTGTGTGAAAATGATTGGTTGGTTTTCTTACGCAAAGATTTTAGTTTCTGAACCAAATGTTCAGAACGTCTTATCTGTTTCTAACAATTACCATGAAATTTTCTTATGGCATGATAGGTTTGTTTATACCTGAAATATGAATTGATTTATTCATTTTTTGTTATGTATGTTTTTGGTATTTTTGTTACTTTTATTTAGCCATAACAGACCCAATCAAGAAAGCCAATAGAGTTTAACTTGAAACCTTGTGGTTATAAGCCAATTAGGGTTGCCCTTAAAATCTTGTTACTATTTTATCATAGTCTAGTGTATCTATGGAGCTTGTATGTCTTTTATTCTGGACTTTTTGACAAAGTTGACAAAGACGTTGTACCAACGTTTTTTGTAGTTTGAGGTTTATGTTTGGTGGTATACAATCGAGATGTTGGGGTTATACGACTGTTCTTTCTTTTACGGAAGCTACAATTTTCCTGCAGGAAGTAGCATAAGATTCTCAGGCAGATGATATTCAACCACTTGTCTGTGACAATGGGACAGGAATGGTAAAGGTACTGGTCTAATGTTTGCGTTTTTTGGTCAAGGTGGATGTTTTACTGTTATAGAGTTGATGAGCTGCTATGTTGTTTAATGATTTTGTGAAATCCGTCTCTGTTTCTCTATTCAATCAAGTCTAAAGATTGGTGATGCTGGTTCGATTTTTAGGCCGGGGTTGCTTGAGATGATGCTCCGAGGGCTGTGTTCCCTAGCATTGTTGGTCGTCCTCGCCATACGGGTGTATAAAAAAGCTACGAGCTCCCCGATGGGCAAGTGATCACCATAGGTGCTGAGCGTTTCCGATGCCCCGAGGTGCTTTTCCAGCCTTCAATGATTGGAATGGAAGTAGCAGGAAGCCACAGCTGATTTCTAAAAGAAATAGGTACAAAATGACGTCATTTTGGGCCTTGTGCGCCCTGGTGCATGATATAATTTGCCTTATTTAACCATTATTAGCTGTTTGACTTGGTTAAATAGTCAATATATAAGTGTTTGATTAATTAGCTTTGTAACAGCTTTTGCTCCAAAACACTAAGTTCAAAAAATTGCTCAAAGTAACTTTTTTGATAAGATGTTTTAGAAAATCATTTTGCATGTAATCAGTCATTAGCTAAAAACTAATTTACCAAACATCTTTCTTGAATCAGCTATGATATCAACTAGACAAACCCACTAACTCAATTAACTAATAGGTATTAGCTAACAGCTATTACCAAACACTCCCTTCGCCTACTTACTGATTTCATCTCCCGTGGTTGCATCATCTTCTTCTTAAAAAAAAAAACAAATAAAAATTGGGTGAATAAAGAAAGATTGAAATGTTATCAAAAAAAAAAAGATTGAAATAAGAATTATTTGACTTTTAGCAAAATTTTACTCCGTAATAAATTCAACTATTTATGAAAAATCAATAACCAAATGATTTTGAATAAAGATACGTGAATGGATCTGGAGTATCTACTTTTATCTGAGAGACTATCTATCCATTCAATTCAGTGATGAAGTATTTATTAAAATCTGTAGGCATACAACCAACTGTTATGTGCTACTGTATGATGCTGGCTGTCTGTGCAAAAAGTGAAGGTTAGATTTTGATAGTTTATTTCCTATGTTATGTGCTACTGTATGATTCTTTAGTTCTAAGGTTTTTTTTTTCCTCATCAAGTACCTAGGATTGTGATGACCTAGATGTCTCCAAATTAAACTGCAATGGCCATAGCAGTTGGAGGTATAATTCTATTTAAACATAGATTTCACTGTATGTTTGTGTTGAATTTGAAACTGATCAGAGGATCCTCCCTTTAATAAGGGGTGTTGTTTGATATATTGCTTGTGTATTTGGGAGAAGGAAAAATAATTTATGCTATATTGCAGCACTTATCTTTTTGAATGGGGATTTCCTTACTTTAAATTCTTGCTTCAGCTAGGTGGGATCAAGCCTTGGAATTAAAACATAGGTAAGAAATTCCTTTAGAATTATTCTTCTATTTTGTTCTTAATCTCTTTCCTTACTAATCCAGAAAATGATGAATGGTTATCCATATCTGCATACTCTGTGGTGGTATGTTTCTTCTTTTTATTTATTTTATAAATTTCCTACAAATTGTAAAACACTAATACCCCTAAGGGCTAAAGGAAGATCATTATTAGTAAACTCCCCTTGTAATCAAAAGTAAAGTTTATGAACAAAAAGATCTTTAAATCTCTCAATAGGCAGCATCTTTAAAGTAATGTTGATGCATGTAATGGACTATGACATTGGCAATTTATGGCTGTGTAGGGACGCATATTTCAAATACACGTGAAGCCAACGCATTTAGTCTCAATACATCTAAATTTGAAAGTACATTTAAACTCCCTTTCTCACGTTTGATCCTATTATTGTTATGTTAGGTAATGTGCTTATGATATTTGGAGCAAATACTAATTTTGGTCCCACGAGTATTAGCAAAATGACAGTTTTGGTCCACATGTTTAATTCTTACTAATTTTCATCCACGACTATTGTTTTAGTACCAATTTTCATCCACAACTATTGTTTTAGTGCCAAAATTCATCACGTCGGTCATCCTTCGTTTAAGACATGCCGAAATATGAAATTATTAAGGGTAATTTTTGTGCTTTTCAAATTAGGATCCCTATTTGAGCATGAATAAAGGGATTTAAGCTCTAAGATCTATCTCAATTCGTAATTTTCTTCCTCAAATTAAGGTAGGATGAGGAGGAGAATTGCGAATTAGGATCGATCTTAGGGCTTAAATTCATTTATTTATGTTCAAATTGAAATCTTAAGTTGAAAATGACGAAAATGTTGTTAAAATTTGTAGATTTTGGGATGTCTTAAATAGATGGGTGACCGACGTGATGATGAATTTTGGTACTAAAATAATAGTCGTGATTAAAATTGGTACTAAAGCAATAGTCATGGATGAAAATTGGTAGAAATTAAACATGTGGACCAAAATCGTCATTTTGCTAATACTCGTAGGACCAAAATTGGTATTTGCTATGATATTTGGGATTTATTTAAACATGATTTAGGGATATGTTGAAGGCAATCCAGTGACCGACCTAATATGCAGACCACAATAATAGAGTCATGTATGCTCATCGATGACTTACAAAAGTTTATCCAAACTGGTTCGAAGACTTTTAACATGGCATTTCATTTATTCCAGTTAGTTATGAATTTGTGCTTTAGGAAAAAAAAATAAGCTGCTCCAAATTCTATTAATATTTTCAACTATTAACATTTTGTAGGTTGACCTCTTTCGCAAAAATAATAATGTATTTTGGTTAATCTTTCTCCCAGATTGAACTGAAGATTGCTCCAGCTGATTTTCGATTCCCTACAGCAAACCAGACTAGCATTGTTTCACACGATATGTTGAGTTTCACACGTAAAATAGCTTCATCAATATCATTTGAACTACGGATGCATATCCTACTTACATAAACATGGAATACAAAACTATGAACATTTCAACCCTGTTTAGGTGATGAGATTTTTTCAAAATAGCAATGATCTGGCAACTTGGTAAATTAAAAACAATTAGTTTTCAAGACTAGGTTGTTTAAATACTTGGCATATATGGTATGACTTCAAGACCTTGTGATGTAAACTTGAGTTAGGTCTTTAATCTGCAGCAAGCGGTTTGCTTACAATCGGGTTTGACTGTTTTTTCCATTTGTATACTTTAGGTGTGTGTGGCTAAAGGTAGGGAGGTTGGTGACTGAGAAATTTGCTAGGTACTATGATCAACTAAAGTGAGTAAAGAAATGATGTGTTCCTGTTATATATTTACAAATCAAGAGACTAATAGGAATGTCAGATGTTGGCTTGTTTTAAAGTTTCAAATGAGCAAATACCAGCATTTTGGTCCCACGAGTATTAGCAAAATGACAGTTTAGTGCACATGTTTAATTTTTATCAATTTCATCCCGATTATTACTGGTTAGTACTATTTTCATCCACGACTATTGTTAGTGCCCAAAATTCAATCTACGCCAGTCACACATTTGTTAAAACAGTCACAACGGGGGGGGGGGGAATGTGATGAAGTTATTAAGGGTGGTTTTCGTCTTTTTAAAATTATGATTCCAATATTTGAGCATGAATAAAAAAGATTTTAAGCCCCTATAGATCTATTCGCGATTCCAATTTTTCATCCTCCAAATTAAAGTTAGTATGAGGAGGAGAAATGCCAATTTGGAATGATCTTTAGGGCTGTACATCCCTATCGATGCTCAAATTAGCATTTTAAGTTGAAAATGACGAAAATGCCTTTAAAATTTAGTTTCGACATGTCTTGGATGCGCAGGGGTGACCGACGTGGATGAATTATTGTTACTAAAACAATAGCTCGTGGATGAAAATTGTAGAAATTTAAACATGTGCGACCAAAATCGCTTATTTGCTAATAGCTCGTGGGGGACCAAAATTGGTAATTTTGCTCTTTTCAATGCTATATTGATGAATGCAATTCTCTTTAGCATGTATGAAATGCTGTATTTTATGTTTTTTCAGCCATATATCAACAATATATATATTATACGTATAATATAATTATAGAGCCGAGATCCCATGCGG
Source organism: Ipomoea purpurea (assembly GCA_009835305.1). NCBI lineage: Eukaryota > Viridiplantae > Streptophyta > Magnoliopsida > Solanales > Convolvulaceae > Ipomoea > Ipomoea purpurea. Next base: position 2,796 of record VALG01014155.1, on the reverse strand, counting down.
CTATGACATTAGTACTGGCAGTGCAGTCATCTAAAAGCCATGGATTAAAGCCAGACAACGGCACCCATATCAATTTCATCATTTGCGCCGCTTGACATTCAACATAATCCCGAAGGAGTGGCAAAGTAGGGTCCAATTAATTCTAATTCAAAAGCTTAGAGTTCTTCCTCCTTCTACAAGCTACACCGGCTCCATTCCCTTATTCACAATCCCATCACGCCACGCAAGATCATCTTCACTTCCTCCCAAACGCAAGGACGAAAGCCTTCGCGGGAGACGTACGACGACGATCGACGATCGCCTCAGCACAAAAACAGGAGCTACTGGTCCAAAACACACCACTACGTTTGCGGATAGCGAAGCAAGAACCCCTACACCGCGACAGTTTCGACCATCGACTAACCCAAAAAAATGCGTGAACAAGGGCAAACAACTGAGGTGACGAAGACCAAACAGACAGCGCCCGAATTGTATGCACTTCAAACGTTCTAGACACAAAAACCAACTTCAACATGACAATATTTTGAATATTTACTTTATTATTGGTGTATTTTTGTATATATGTAAAATGAGTATCGCAATCAACGTTGGTTGTTTGTTTTACTTGGTATGATCGGTGTGTCTTCACAAATATTAGTGGTTTTTGTTCCATCCTGACTACTACATCTAATATGTGTGTGTCTGGGATTACAACTTGAATGTAGTTGTATATTTCGTTTATATTGTGATTCTGACTACTGTAAATTGAGATAGCGCGAAAATAACACTGTTGTGGATTTATTGTGTATCGTGCTAATCATATCTAAATATTATTGTTGTCTGTGTATTATCACCATGAACTATAGTGTATATTTTAGTTAGTATTGGGTTATTCTGGAATATGTAACTTGAATACAGAAAAGAACAAGTTGTGTGTTTATTGGCTGATCGGGGTATCTTAATCTAATATTTGTGTGTTTTGTAGTATATTTCAGAATATGACATCTCAATATTGTTGTTTTTTTTTTGGGCATTATCAGCATGATTGTGGTGTGTATTTAATTTAGTATTGGTGTATCTGCACTATGATTTGAAAAATGTAAAATAACATTGTTTGTGTGTTTTATTTTGGGATGGATATGAGTGCATTTTATACATTACGGTATCTTTAACACTGAGGCTGATCATATATGTTTAGATTAAATCACTGAATTCATGCAGACAAAAAGAGAAAGACATTAAACAAGGAGAATCATCAAAGCCAAAAACAACAACGGAACAACTAGCATTGGCATTCCGTGATAGAATAGAAACAGAAAATACAAGAGCAAGTTACTGGTGACAGCTCTGATAATGAGGTTCAAGATGACGAAACAGAGCTAAAGATACGGCCACTGCCCACACAGCTAATGAAGACCAATTGAATCACTGACCAGATCCCAACGCAGAAGTGTAGAAGAAATTGGGCTAGGAAGGATACTTGATCTCAACATCACCAACCTGCCAAGGAAGATGGGGATGTGGCTAGTTGAAAGCTATGACTCTAGGAGCAAACACACTGAATCTACCATCTGGTGAAAGGCTCCCAATCACAGAAAATGATGTTGCTGCCACCTTGGGACTGCCACTTGGAGACATAGAAATCACTAAGAGGGAATCCAAACAGGTATCTGATCTCCTAGCAGGATGGAGAAAAATCTTTGGGAAGGTTACTGGCACATCACCCCCCATACCATGTCTGAAAAGATGCTAACATTAAAAGCTGCTGACCCTTGTTCAAGAGGCATTTTGCACTGCTTGTCATGAGTGTGTTGGTTGAACCACAAGTTAATGGTTATGTCAACCAAAACTACATCGACAACCTTCTTTAATGTACACAACATCAAGAGACTTAATTGGTGCAGAATGCTCATCAACTCACTCATTGCCAGCAAGCAGGCATGGCTTGGACAGCGCTGATGGGAGATATGGAGCCAATTGTTCCTAACGGTAAATAAGCCCCCAACCATACTTGTAATATTTACTCATCATTATATTAATACTCTAAACTACCAAGTGCAGGTATTCTATGTTGACCGTGTTGTTCTATACCGGAGGACTATCCCACGGATCTTCCCTGCAATGGCGAATTGGACATTTAAGTTGCTCCGTCAACGACAGCAAACTGAGATCAAATCTGGAGGCTTTGGGTATGGGCGGGTTGATGTTGCCTTGCCAGTTCAGAGCACCCACCATGCAGTGACCGGAACCCTAGCATAGGACAGTCTGATGTACCACCACAACCACCATCATGTGAAGAAGATGCACCACTTCCCCATGGATTACAGGTATACATAACACTTTGAACAAACTCATGGGTATTTGTTTTGCATACTTCTGTATATTATTGTATTTATACTACATGAGTTTCTTTTTTTTTTTTTTTTTTTTTTTCTGGTGCTTTACTTATTGTTGACTGATCATAACTTACTGGTGCATATACAGAGTTTATTGATGAGGTTACTACCAACACAAGGACGATTACAAAGAGTTTACTGAGGATTTCAAGACTGATTGAAAATGCACCTGCAACGGTATTGGAGCATGACACCTTCAAGTAGATGTTTGAGTCTGCTAGACAGATGCTTGGATTTAGAGCGCAAGAAGATGGACAACTGACATTTACCCAGCAAGAGGATGCCTATTGGAGTGACCCAGAGTTCTTGAAAGCGGTTGATGAAATCGTCCGTGCAGTAAACAAGAGGACATTTCTAAATCATATGCCAACTTTCAGCTTGGGATTGTCACAAAGAGGGAACAAGTAAAGACACGCCAACT
>VALG01014154.1:0-32926 GCA_009835305.1 Ipomoea purpurea | reverse complement strand
CAACAGACCCATTCGGTAAGAGGGAAATAATAGGGACAGCTTTGTTTGTATTCGATAGCATCTCAATCGCCCTAACCAAGTAAATGTCAGTGTTTTAATGCCATTTTCACAAACAATAATACACGTATAACTTCAAATAGGAACAATCCAAACACGTTTTAAGCTACACTATTACGAATGCATCTCATCAATTTTCAGTATATTTTTGGCATGATTTAGAAAAAGAAGAAGAAGAAGAAAAGGTAACCCCGAGAATCCAATGAGAATAGTTAAGAGTGTAACCTGATTTAGTGGATTCGAAATATTTGTCCCGCCATCAGCAACAAAATTCGTGTTAATCCCACTGAATAGCACTTTCGATAGCTTCCTCCCTTGCCAACTCTAGAGATGATGAAAACACAAAAGTTCGCCATTGAAGGCTATTATACTGAACAAGTCTTGAGAGTCGAGCTTTGACAGAGCTATCAATAGCACGCTTTTGGTATCCTCAAGGAGGTTTTCCTTCTCATGCTCCCGCTTATATCCACAACAAACACAACTTCCTTTCTGAAGACCTATCAAACAAATCAAAAAAAACAGTTGAGGAACCCACCACTCCCAGTTGCCCTAAAACTAAGATCAAGTAGGCATAATTCTGTGTACAATAAATTCTTTAGTGGAATGGATCTTCATCGGTTTACTTTCCACCAGAAATGTATTCTCAGGCTAAACGTTTAACAAACCTTTTTACTCGCTGTTTCCTGGAAAAAAGATAGCAACAGAGTACTTCTTCTTATTATCATTCTCAAGTGCTAATGGGGACTGCAAAAGCACCACCACCATAGATTTGGCTCGATGACACCTGAAGATATGAAAGAAGCAAAAACACTTAAGAAATTAGATTGCAGAATGATCAAACTTTAACATGGAATTTGAATATGAACCTTTCTATGAGTCGAAAGCCAGTTAAACAACACTAAAGTTAGAGCAAATGATCACTACATCTCATTAACGCACAAGTAAAAACAAACAGAAACAAAATAAACTTACAGAGTACGTAAAACCAAAGTCGTGTATGGACCAGTTGAGAACTTCTGATTCATATAAAAAGCTCAAATTCCCAGCTAGGCGACGCATTTCCTAAAATATGATAATTAAGAAAATCATGACTACAACAGTATTCAATCAGAAATCTTGTACATAAGTAAAAAGAGGCAGGCACCTTGAGAGGATGGACTACTTGTCCTACACAAAATTTCAGCTCCGGGGCCATAGTTAACAATTTAGTTCTATCTTTCCCTTTTCGAGATTTTCTTGGCAGCAGGAGTGACATATTTCCGGGAAACTGAACGGATTTCAGGGTAAACTCCCCATCATGGTACAGTAACTTCTGAGACCATCTGAATAGTACTAAAAGATTGGTTCCCCCATCAATCTGAAAATGGAAGTTCACATCTTAAAATTTATGAAAAATTAACATAAAATAAAACTGAACTATCTTGGAGGCATTTCTTTTACCTCTGGTATTTGAGGGTAAAAATGTTGGGCTTCAAATAGTATCCATCCTCAAATTTGTCTGTTTCCTTTTTATCATCTACAGCAACCAGTTCAGTATGGTAATGTTTCCCGGGCACCTCAACCTCAACACCTAGAATCGAACCCTGTTAGCCAAATAACTCATCACTTTGAGGACAAAAAACAAAGGGAATTGAAATAAACAGCATTCCCAGTTTAAGATAACTAGCAAAATACATGAATTTTACGATTCATTTTTGGTTTTTGATGCAGAGTATTACATAATAATTAATATAATTTTTATTTTAATATATATGTAAATGGAACGAAGATTAATTGTCACATATTACTTAAAAAAAATCATTTTATTCATTTATTACCATAAATTGGTCCCTCCACGGATAAAAAAAAAATATATTTACTATTAATTAAATAAAAAAGTAATTAAATTATTATTATTATATCGTAAAAATGTAAATATTAAGTAGTAAAATGGCCTTATATATTACTGCAGTAATTTGAAACTATTTTAAAAAATATATATAATTTAAAAACAAAACAGTGAAATTGTAAGCTTTGCCTGTTCGCCCATTGGAATGGCAATACGACAATCGCAGCAGCGGCTGCCCATGACGCAGTGCACGCGCCAGGATCCGATGACGGTGACGAACGCCGTGTCCAGATAACACTCGGCGGCGACAGAAATGCTGTTCATCTGCAGAGGAATCAGCGCCGGAGGGTCGCATCTGCCGTGCACGTGAGGCTGGTAGCTCGGAACGTCCGGGTTGTCCACCACGGAGGGGTTCTCAATAACGGCGTAGAGCATTGGAGCTGATGGAAGGTAGGAGTGAGCCGTCTTCTCCATGGCCGTCATCGGTCTCGGCGGCGCCACTGCCCTGTCCTTCCCGAAGTTTATCCGCTTCGAAAGCCGCAGGCCGTCCTCCACGGCGGCGGCGAATTCCCCCGCCATGACGCCGCGCGCTTAGGAAATTGAAGGTCTTCGAATTGGAGATCGCCGGAAGGCAACGCTGCCGTGCTGTTCGTGTCGCCTCTTTATTTCGTCGACACGTTGACCGGTTTATCTTTCGTAAATGAAAAACAAAACTAAAAAAACCGGGCTAACAGCGCCACGGTCAAGGCTCAAACTCCGTTATCCGGCCGGTTCGGTAATCTTATTTTGTCACATTTAATTTCCCATCATACTGGACAACTGTTTTTTTACAAAGGCATTTAATAAACTTCAATACTTCATCATTAATGAACCGCCCCATCTTGTCATGTTCACAATATCTTCTTTTCTTTTCTTTTTTGAAAAGGATATACTTAACTCCTATCACATGTGTAAATTTTACTGGATAAATAAAAATAATTGAATAAAATTAATGGTCTATTTTGTTATTTAAATCAATCAAATGATGACATATAACATGAAGTAAAAAGTGAGAGTACATATAATATTACTCATTTTTTATAAGAATGTGCACAATAATTTTAAGTTCAATTCATCATATCTGTATAATGATTGCATACATTTTTATAAATTAAAGGCATATATACTTAATATTATTTTCGTCCTATTACATCCTCGATTTTGTCAAACTACGACTCTACATTTCCGCGTATAAGGTGTCCATTCCAAATTTAAATACCCAATATTTGTGGAGTGTAAAACCACATTGTTTGAAGCAAGTTTTTGTAAGTGAGAGTTTTTATCTGTTAGGGAACACTTGGTTCAGGTTATATTACATAACTAAGGAAATGTGACATTTCCGAGTTTACATTCCTATGTTTGGTTCATATTATCTGAGAAAATATAACATTCACAGCAAATCAAACATGATTATATTACATACCTTAATTTTAACCAAACATAAGAATCTAACATTTCCAGCAATCTAACGTTCCTAAGGTAATATAAACATTCTGTTGAATCAAACGGTCCCTTAGATCAATGATCTTAGCGCTGTCTTTTCAATGTAATTACTTCTAGGGTGGGGGACATGATGGCCAGCCCAAAGTGGAGGAATAGGCCCAAATATGTCTTGAGATTTAGAGGTGTTGTGGAGCTAATAGGATACGATTTCTCTTCATAACAAATAGTGGGCACCCATTGCTTATTGGGCCTCTTTCATTGCCCAAGCCCCAAGGGCAAAAAAAAAAAAAAAAAAAAAAAACAAAAAAAAAAAAAAAAAAAACAAAAAAACAAACAAAGACAAAATTTGCCCACAAGTATAATATAATGGATAGAAGGTGAATTTAAATACTTGAGCACTTTCACATACATAATTTGATCTCTTAACACTTAAAATTTTAATATATTTTTATATTGAGCAATATAATGTATGAACATATTTTTTTAGTCAGTCAATTATCGTTATTCATTTTATACATAATTTCTCAATCTTTATTGTGAAGTGAATGTCTAACCAAAAGATGAATTACAATTGTTAAAAAAAAAAAAAAATAAAAAAAAAGAAAGAAGATTATTGAATTGTTTGGGAAAGAACTATGGGGGTTGTTTTGTAATTTCATTAAAGTAGTGGCTACAAAGAGATTAAAGAAAAAAACGAGGCACTAAAACAGTGGTCAAGTCTGACCGTCAGTTTCGACTATCTCTGATAGTGTGAAGCCGCTTCGACTTTGGGCGCGCCGCCGAGATTCCCCAGCGCCGCCGTGACTATCGATTCACGGCTATAATCTTTACAGTGTTTGCAAGCCGTGTAGAACACCTCAATTATGCGGCTAATGATTAGGTCGGGCGGCAAAATGCCAGAAGCTTGATCTCTCCACCGTCCACCAACAGCAATAATACCAATAAAAGTTTTTTCTTTCTCTTATACTCCACCAGAGCCGCGCCGAGTTCTATCCTAACCTCCCACCCGTACCAGTTTTCTTCACAGGAGTGCTTTCATTCATCAGCCTCATGTTCCAGTTCTATTCACACTTCAAAATGCCGGCGTTTTCCAGCTCAAGGATGTGGTTTTGTCGTTTAAAGAGTGGTTCCAGAGTAGGTTAAAACCGGATTTCGATCGAATCTTCGAAATCTTACGAACCAAAGACGAGGCATCAGCGGATTTAGCTTTGTCCCGGTTCAATCTCCGTCTCTCCGAATCATTAGTTCTAGAGATTTTGAACTATGAGAAGGGTAAAGATGTGTTGTCTTGCTTGAAGTTCTTCGATTGGGCGGGTCGTCAACCCGGGTTCTACCATACCAGGCCACATTTTCTGCAATTTTCAAGATTCTCTCCAAAGCCAAGCTCACTACCTTGATGATTGAGTTCTTGGAGAAGTACGCCAAGCAGAGGTATATTCACAGATTAAGATTTTACAACACTTTGGTGATTGGGTACTCAATTGCGGGAAGCCAGAAGTTGCACTCCAGCTTGTTCGGTAGAATGCGGTTTACAGGTGCTGATTTGGACTATTTCGCTTATCATGTGCTGCTCAATGCGCTAGTGGAGGATGAATTTTATGATGCTGTTGATATGGTTTTGAGGAGATTAAGCTCCATGGGTTTGAGAATTCGGTCACACATTCCATATTTGTGAAGAGTCTTTGTAAGCGAAGGGAGCTGGATAAGCTGAAGCTTACATTAGGGGTTTGTTAGGAAATGGAGGAGCTGGTTTGAGTGGCATTGTTGTGGCCACTGTTGTGGATGCTCTTTCTAAGAACAGAGATTTTGAGAAGGCTGGATTGTTGGTTTGAAGAGTTTCGCGAGTCCGGTTTGGTTTCTATGGAGCATGCTTATGGTGCGTGGATTAACAACCTTGTTAGGGCGGGGAAGCTGGATGGGGCAGTAGAGTTTCTGAAAAATAGGAATGTGGTTGATGGGCATGTTCCTCGTGTTTTCAGATATAACGTTTAGTTTGTAAGCTTTTAAGGGAGAATAGACTTGAAGAGGGTTTATGACTGGTTAATGGAGATGAAGAATCAAGGTATATCTCCAGATGAGGTCACCATGAATGTTACAGTATGCCTTCTTTTGCAAGGTGGGAATGGTTGATGTAGCTTTGGAACTGTATGATGCAAGATCTGAGTTTGAGCTCTCTGTAAATAGTATGGCTTATAATTATCTTATAAACACTCTCTTGGGTGATTCAAGTAATGATGACGCCTGTCGTGTGCTGAGAAATGGAATTGAACAAGGTTATTTTCCAGGTAGAAGGACCTTTTCAATTATTGCCAATTCTCTTTGCAAAGAGGGGAAGCTCGATAGGGTGAATGAGTTGATTCTCGCTGCTCTAGACCACAATCACATGCCCAGCGATATAATGTACAACAGGTTCATATCAGCTCTGTGTAGAGCCCACAGAGTGGAAGATGGCTTCTTGCTACATGAACAGCTCAGCCGATTAAATAGGGTTACAAGCAGGAATACTTATTTTGACTTAATTAGTGGCTGCGTCAAGTCAAGTAGGGCAGATATTGCAGCAAGATTACTTATAGAAATGCAAGAAAATGGCCACAGTGCTAACAGCCAGTTATACAGAGCAGTTATTTGCTGTTTATGTCAATTGAATAATCCAGAAAAGCAATTTTTCAGGTTGATGGAGATGCAGTTGTCCCGATTTGAGCCTACATGTAAAAATTACAATTTCTTCATTGATGGAGCTGGGCATGCTGGAAAACCTGAGCTGGCTAAAGAAGTATATGAAATGATGGAGAAAACTGGTACGGTACCAACTTTGAATTCTCATGTGCTGCTGTTGCACAGTTATTTGACAAATGGACGGATTTCAAGAAGCTTTAAACTTCTTTTATGATTTAAGCAAGAGAGGCAAAACATCCCGGAAACTTTGGCACTGCTTGATTGTTGGCCTTTGCAAAGTGGGCAATCCACAACATGCATGGGATGTATTCTGGAAGATGAGGGCAGAAGGGAAGAAACCAAGTTTGGAATCTTATGAGGAACTTGTGAATTTGTTGTGCTCACATAAACAATAACTATTGGGCTTTGATTGTTGTTGATGATTTGCTGCGAAGTGGTCGAAAGGTTTCTTCATTTATTGGCAATGTGCTTTTATTACATTCTTTAAGGACTAAAAAGCTTTATGACCTTTGGTTGAACTCAAGAAATGATGAAAATACAACAATTAAGAGCTTGAAATTAGGCAAGCTGATGGAGACATTTTCTGGTTGTAGTAACACGAGCATGGATATTAATGAAATTGAAGAACTAATTCAGCAATGCTTTCCTCTTGATATCTACACCTACAATCTGTTGTTGAGAAGATTAAGTATGTGTGAGGTTGATTATGCTTGTGGTTACTTTAATACTTTACGTAAAAAAGGATATGAGCCAAATAGGTGGAGTTATGATATAATAGTACATGGCTTGTCAAAATGTGGTCGGACTTCCGAAGCTAGGAAGTGGATTGCAGAAATGCTTGGCAAAGGATATGATCTAACAGAGGCAACTGAAGCCATGGTCTAATATATTCAGAAGTTTCCTTTTTCTGTTCAAGAGACTTCTAATGATATTGCTCCTCCTAGCACTGCTTGTAGCTTGGTGAGTTCACTTTTCTCTTTAAAATACATGTTTATTCCATGTTTTCTTTAAATGGAGTTCAATTAGATGATCTTGTGGTAGTTCTGAAATGGTTATCCAAACAATTTTTCACATATTGATTCTTCTGAAATGATGAGGAATTCTCTAATAGTTTATTTCATTTTATTGCCATAGATATATGTTACTTTAAGACTAATAATACAAATTCTTGATCTTTCTCAACATATTATTTGCTTTCATATCTCATAGGTGCTATATCAATTAGGAAAATTTGTCTGGAGCTAAAATCTTCTTACCTGATTTATATACAAATTGTATGCTTGCATTTTCATTTTGGTTGGGTGGGAGGGGCTATGATTTGGGGCAATTGAGATTACCTGTGTTCTTGAGAATCTGCATTTCGGAGCACTTCCTTAATGTCCTTCTTTGCAACAGAATCAATACAATACTAGGATTTGCCTGCCTTGAAGCATGTTTTAAGTAAATATTTATCTGCTTCTTAATCATCTCCCATTGTATATATCCAGTTGGTGAGTTTCACTTCTTCACCAAACTAGGCTAAGCATCTGACTGAACCTTTTACCAAACTTTTACATTAATAAACATAAGTTTCTGGAGTGATGTCTATATCTAAGCTGCCCATTGAACTACATAAGTGTTGACTTCTTAAGTTTGTTAGTCTGTACTGTCTCTGGTGTCATTTCATTAGTTATTATGTTCCAAGCATTCAGTGTCTTTTGGTAAAAGAGAACTAGGATGCAATCTGAGATTTTCAAGGGCAGAGGGAAAGGATCAAATTATGTTTTTATTTCTAGAGTAGTTCTGAACATGTTATGTTTATAGTGGTTCTCTCATTGAATTTTATCTGAATTCATTCAAAGTATTGATTAGAGTTAAAATTATCTATTGTGGCAACTGCCAAACAAGTCTGTGCTGTGTGCCTATGTCACTTATTTGGTTGCTTAGTAAGAGGCATAAGTTTATGCCTCTTTCAGTGAAGCAATGGAATCTTTTTAATTTGGACCTCTAATATCATTGTTGAGATGCATAACAATTTTGAAAATAAAAAATATATGCTCGTAGTTTCTGTAAAAAGTGGACCTCAAATATTGTTGGAAAGATATAAATTTTTGGAAAAGCACTGATATTTTCGTAAGCAAGATACATTTGGTACTTGGTCCACATTCAGGACAATATGCCATTTTTGATTCCTTGGGTATAGTGTGGTACGATAAGGAATGCCACTATAACCGAGTACCCAAGGGACCAAATGTGTCTTGATTAAAAGTTTTTTGGATTACTACACTTGAGAGGCCAAAAGCGGGATTTACTCTTCTGGATGCCTGGTTTCATATACATTCAATGACTAATAATGAACATGAAAGGCTAAATTTTGTGTCATCTGCAATTCTGCAAAGTTACATATTTACATGGATTCTTTAATGACAGGAAGATCTACATTTTCATCCTTGGTTCTAGTAGACACCACTTTAGTTTTTGCTTTGAAGTCGATTGATTTACTGGGAAAAATCAATGGTAGGTGGAGGATGTGAAGTTGATACAAGAAAGCAGCTGGCAAAGCCGTGCTAGTTTGGCAGAAGAAATCTGGTACAAGAAAGAGCACTCCAATCGTCACCCTTTGCATCTGCTTGGACTGACTTGGCTACAACAGCGAAATTTCTTCAATGATTGTGTTTGTAAAGTCTGTAAAGTTTAATAGATTGAGATACCGGTGATGCAGACTCGCCCACAACAGCTCTCTGGCATTGCAATAAAGAGCCCTTCAAAGTGGCTGAAAAGTTTTTGAAGGTTAACATTGCTCCTGTGGTTTCATGTGAATAAAACCATTTCTTATCCAAAAAGAAAAAAAAAAAAAGAAAAAAAACATGTGAAGCAGTCTGTTCCTCTAACATTATAGGCTTTTGGTGGCTTATATCTATGCCACCTTAATGGTTTTGGGTGTGGAGCTTCCTTCGTCAATTATTTTAAAATTCGCTAATCCTGAAATGGATTTTTGTTAGCTGTTATCACTAGCCTTTGAGAAAAGCCATGTTTGTAGTATAGCACTCAAAATAAAATCTCTGCTTCAGTTCAGATATGTTGTTGTAGTTCTTGCTATTTTTCGTTATCATCATTATTATCTGTAATGAGATTCTTAGTCAAAAATGGAAATGTGAAACCATATAAATTTTATTAAAACTATTGCTAAATTAAGAAAACTTTTGTGATAAAGAATTTTTGTTAGATTGTACTGGATAATTGATATCATATTGTCAAATTGTACTCCATATAATATCATACATTCATACGTGACTGTACCACATTATACCATATATAAATTAGCACCAAAAAAAAGTTCACTTTAAAGTAAGTCTAGTCTCAGTCATAATTGTACTATTCATTTGCAAGTCTTCATCAATGGAATAGAAAAATATCGGTGAAGTAAGAAATTTTACAATGAGAAGGCCAGAAGACAGTGATGCTATTGTTTATTGCTAGAAGAATAATAGGGGCTAGTCCTATATATTTTCCTCATGATGTATACAACAGATCAAACTCTAGTGTAATGAAATAGCCAAAATCAGCTATAATGAGCAAAATGGGCTACCAATACTGGATAGTCACATAAGAATGACGTATGAAAAGCATCAGAAAAGTTTGCTCAGGCCTGTATTATACCTGACATGGATGTAGTTGTTCAGTAAATACTTTTTGTTCATACCTGTCAGGTTAGGATGATAAGATGATTAGAGTTGGGCGAAAAGCATTTCATTCCATGTATCCGGAATGCCAGGCATGCACCAATGCAAGCAATCCTGCACTCCAGGTGTTGCTTTAATGCTGTATCGAGATAAGTGGCCTTCATCTCTCAGCTGAGACACTGCTGTAATGTCCAAAAGTTTAACGTTCGTTCCTTTTACTGCCCTGCTGCAGAGGAATCACTAGATTCGTCTTGTAAAACTTCCAGGCCGGCAGAGTGTGGGGTGGTGTTGTCGCAGGTGCCCCCAGTGTTCCAATCTCCGTTGAAGAAATCCTGGGTGATATTGTGCGATAGAATGCTTTCAGGCCAGGATACTTAGGCAGCTGTGAGTTCATCCACTTGACAATACTGTGAATTGTGAAATTCTTAGCGCCTGCAATATCTGCTATCTTCCTGTTTGTATTAGGCTTGCCCCCCTACATACATGACCCATCGATTGGCCTTAATTTTTCCCCTGTTCCAATGGTGTCCTGTGTTTAGAACAACGACATCAAAATTTGGAAGGTAACGACTCAAGAATGCTGGTGGACGATCAAGGTGCATGGCATATTCAGTAGCTGGATCTTTAGCATTGATGGGTGTCAAGCCACAAAGACTTGCAGACCAGTAGTAAAGGATAGTGCTATTGGTGCTCGGAAATCGATAAGCCCACCCATCAGGCCGTACAGCACCACGAGCCTTTACGAGACCATATTCACGTCCCACATTAAGAACATCGGTTCTCTCTTCACCACCAGTTATCATACACATTAGTGATTGGAATTGCTGTCTACCTAATGAATCCCCTATGAAGGCCAACGTTTTGTTCTCCATCCTGAAAGCATCAAGTTTAAAGAATTCTTTTGTCAACGATTAAGAAAAAAAGGCCAATAGATTACTGGTTAGGCAATGTCATAGGGGTCATGAGAAGAAATAGCATCAACTGATAAATAGGTTTGGTTGATGCTGAAGCACTAGCAAAGATTATTCTTTTCAATGTAAATACGAGTTTGACTGGTTGGATACTTGGATATGAAATTTCTAAGGAAACCAACTATTTTACCTTTTAAGGAATTTAGGACCTGTGAACTCTTCCATCTCACAATCTTTAGGTTTCCAACGTAATTTCTCATATTCAAAATCTGTGCGCTGTGTCAAGCGGCAAGCCCACATGGATGACAACCATTGCTTACAGCCAAATCCAGAATATAAAGGGCGATTATCATCCTTGATCCATTTACCTTTGGCAAAATTACAATCTGAAAATTAAAAAAATAAAATAAAATTAGCATTTAATTTGTACATGAAAACCAGATCTATTATCTATCAACTTGTCAGGATGGACAATTGGCCAATCTATCAATGTGCAAAACCAAATCTAGGTACTTAGCTTCTCTAAGATTGTTGAAGTGAGTTACTGTCAAACCAAGACTAGCTTTACTTATTATAGAAATAAAAGAAACCTTTCTTTTCTGGATGAGTTGTCAAATTTTCTCTATGTTGTCCTTTGACATAATTCTCTGTGGTTAGAGAATGCAATGGAGCATTGGAGTCTTTTTCTTCATTTGAATTATTTTTCCCTCCGAAACTTCTGCTTTATCTGCTTCTTTAGCTCCTGAAACTTCTGCTTTATCTGCTTCTTTAGCTCCTGAAACTTCTGCTTCTTTAGTGACTCTAAGAGGACTATCTGCAAAATCACAAAATTGGAAAAGAATTAAAAAGGGTGCACAAGCATCAAATCACAGCACAGAACCAGATTATGTATAAACTGAAATAAGCATAATACGAAGTGTCTCAACAAAAGTATTCATCCAGTTTAAGTAGTCAGTAAAAACCATGCAAAAACTGCCACCAATTATTAATTCAGGAAAACTGAGGCAATATAATAAATAAAAAAAAAAGTGTCTCAACAAATGTATTTGTCCAATTGTTTGTCATCCCTCTCGTGTAAGTAGTACGGAGAAACTAAAATCATTCATAAAGCGCCACCATTGGTAAGAAGTGTTTGTCTTCTATTAAAATAAATATTCAGGAGTTTAGACAACTCTATCTGTTTTTATTAGACTTCAGGTACTCTTCTGCTGTGGAGATAGAGATGAAGAAAAACATTCATCCATGCATTAAAGGTCTCACCATCTTCTACATCAGTTTGAGTAGTCAGCTCTTCAGTGCTCTTCCCTTGTGAGGAAGTGTTTGTATTGATAAAATTTTCTTGCAATTTAGAGCTTAAACCTTCTTCTACCTGCACAGAAGTATTTTCTTTTCCTAGATCTACTCCATATTCTGTTGCCTGTTCTGTCACTGAAAAAGTAAGGATTAATTATGCACAAGAATCTGACAATAATTTCATAGAGAGAAAAAGGCAAAGTTAAGCACCTAAAAGGTCAAACACAATGGCCATAATATGAACCATCATTCCCAAACGCTTCAGAAGGGATAAGAAGGGGGAAAAAAGCCTTACAACTTTCAATGGTTATACTGAATTGCTACTCACCAATGTAGAACTGGCGTGATACACTTGTGCATTTTTTCTAGATGAAATTCAAGTACAGAGTGCATAGAAAAATAAAAAGAGGATGTTTTTCAAACCTGGTGATAGACGGAAGATATTACTCTGAGATGGTATCCAAGATGAGAGAAAGGAACTTCTTGCAAATGCCAAAGTCAGGATAGTTATGCAGATGAAACCAATAAGGATGAGAGAGATCTGTGAAACCTTCAAACCTCCCTTCATCCTTAGTGCTTGCAGTTAAGTGGTTCGTTTAGCTTAGCATCTGCAAACCATTGAAGGAAAAGGAATATTATAGCATGCAAAAGGTACCATTTGTATGTAATACAAAAAGTCTAGTTAGCTATTCAAGCTGATAAAATCTCACCGCTATTTAGACAACAAAAATACTGCACTCTTTCAGTAGTGGACCCAATCATTTTCCATGAAAATATCGACTTTCACAAGCATGCATTATAAGGAAATAGGCATCATAAATAAAGATTTCTGCTACTTAATTAAGCAATGGAAATCAACTTTTTCATTATTTTTGATAACCCCTCTTTACCTCATATATAACCAATTTCCTTTAGTTTCCGAATCTCAAGATATAGTTGAATTAACCACTAAAGCACGCATAATACAATTAGTAAAAAACGTTGCTCAAATCCAAAGACAACACGGATCAGAAACTACTTTAAAAGCGTTGCATTCCAGTCGTTGAGACAATTTAGTAGCAGAAACAACCTTCCACAATCCCCTCAATAAATTCCCCAAAAAATTGGAAATACTAATAGCAAACTCCTATACTGAACAAAAACACTGTAGAATGGCAGATTTGGCAATAAACTCAGAAGAAAGCTCGCTCCACATAGAAATAAACCATACCAAAAATACAACCACTTTGTCCTTTCCCAAAAACGGAAAATAAATTGGCAGCCAGAAATATGCAGGCAACTGCTGAGCAACAATTTTCCTGAATATCACAAAATGCATGCAGCTCGGATCTCGGAACGGGAACAATCACACTATTGAAATTCAAAGCCATCAACAGCTAAATAAACAAAGCTGGGGTGATATGAATACAGAACCTGATCAAGTGCGAAATCCGGAGGTTCGGCGATCGGATCTCCGTGCGACTGAAAGCTGAAAACAAAAAAACGTGTATAACAGTGAATTCCGGCGGGGAGAGAAAATGAGACAGAGCGGGCGTCCGCCGGAGAGATGACAGTGACGGTGAGAAATATTGGAGACAATCGGGAAACAAAATAAATGGAAAGAAATGAAAAGAGTGAGGCAAATTTTTTAGTAACTCCGCATAAGCGTTGGTGAAGCAATGAATGAAAAGAAATGGAAAGAGTGAGGCAAATAGTCCGCGTCTTTCTTTGTGTGTTTACTTTCTTTCCTTCTATCTTTATTATATATATATATATATATTATATATATATATATATTATATATTATATATATATATATTACTTTTCCAAATCTATTACAAAGTTAATTTGACTATCGCTCGCACTGATTAGTTAATGATTCAGTAAATCGTATTTGAGAGAAAAATCAAGTGCACACAGTTATATACAACATAATGCTCTTGAATCACCGCTACCTATACCATAACTTGGTAGGAATACCCCGACCGACATGCCTTGTGTTTTATTCTTGTTTATGCAGGTTACAGCTCAGATATCTTAAAAAGAACCCTGGTCGGACCCGACCGGTGCATCACCGACCGACGTCTTCAACTCCCGATCGATAGCCTTAGACGAGAGAGCCGAGAAGAGGCACGTGGCAGCGTTACGCGCTGACAGGCAGGACTCCCAGGGTGAAGACACGTGGTTGTTACGTGGGTTACATGCCGGACGATCGAATTTGTGTCTCCGGCCTAGCAGCTATAAATACTTGCGGAGGCAACAGTGTGAGGGACTTTTAGAACGATCGATAGGCTATTTACAGAATATTACGAGTGACTTTGACGTTTTACCCTTTAATTGGTGAATATAGGCAGCCGGTTAGGCAATGATAAGTTAGTTAAACAGCATGAAAGGAGTTTAGTTTACCTAACTTCATTTGCTTAGTGCAAGTGGACTTTGTAGTCAAAATACAGATTTGCAAATAAAAACTTTGTATTATTCAAATGTACACTTTGATCACAACTTCATCTATAGCCTATAGGAACCACTAACTGTACTATCAATATAATGTTCTGAAAACTCTTAAACAACTATACTATAAACTACACACACAGCTAGCCAATGTACATTGACCAACCAAACTAAAGCCCTCCTCAAACCAAAATTCACAACAGGAGGAAAAGCGGCCATTATAAACCCGTCGCCTATAAATCCCAGCCATCTCTCGGTGTCTGAATTCTGACTTCCGGTTTGCTATGCTGCCATACATCTCCGAGAACTTTAGGAGGCAGTTGCTTCTGATGGCGTAATGGCTTGCGTGTTCTGGCTGATTCCCGCGCCCGAGAGCTTTGACGTGTCGATTGCCCATGCTGGTTTCACGTACTCGACTGCCGCCTTGGACGAGCTTGCATTCGCGTACAAGTAGTTCAGCAGCACGTCCTCGCAGTTGAAGAGCTCGTCCACGACTTCCCGCCCAGCACTAGCGGCCTGGCTCCAGTACCTTCTGGAAGCCAGTTCGGTGTCGATGAAAGCTGCGCCCGTCAGAATCATGTTGTACCCGTCCTGCTCCCGAGCGTGTTTCTCAGCACGGTACTTCAGCGGGCTGCCATTGACGAGACGGGGTAGAACCCCACGATCCTGTCCGGGTGCTCACGCCATATCCTGAACCCACGCCACATCATCACAGCTCATCATAATGTCATCATCCATCGAGAACACCTCGAGTCTTTATCAGTGGATCAGCCTTGAATCGATTGTTTAACGATCTTTTCCTCTACTCTTACCCTCACAGCACTGCAGAGTCGAAATCACTCGACTCTGGGGGTTTCCTTTGTTCCACACCACGACAATTTCCCGCACCGAAGAACATCTCGAATAATGTTTGATATACATTTTCAAAATTCCACATTCGAGCTTCATACGTCATCGTTAAATAAGGTGAATTGGAATAGTGACCACCGAGCGGGTAAGGCTCCTGAGCACCAGACCCCCATAGATATAACTTGCCCCGATACATGTTAGAACACTGCAACCGAGAATATAAACCAAGAATAGAGCTCCCGCTACAGGTGTTCACTCTTATCCTCGCGTGCAGAGATGTGCTTGCACGGTTCAATCTGCTGCAAAACAGTCTCAATTTCGAAGTGAACGAGTTCGGTTTTCAGAAGCCAATAAAGCGTCACTTCTCTTTCCCACGTTATGGGGGCACCAACTTAAGGGCACAATGCATCTCACAGCCCCGAGTAACATTCCCAACAACATAACAAGCCCCGCAACGCCTAGAACCGAACCACAACCAAGAACAAACCGGAGATTTGCATCTCCCGAAGGCACACGGTCTCCATCCATAACACCAATCCACTCGCCCGAGCTCAATTGTTGTGCATCGAGGTGATGTGTGCGAGCGCCATTCCACGCATTTCGTCCCTTACTAGACTCTTTAAGCCCCAACGAAACTTCAACTTCAACTTCTTTGAACTCATGAGCTGTAAACTTCTGTCCTAAAGAGACGAATCTGTCGCCCGTATGTTCCACCACAGTCTTGACCAGCACGATAAAGACTTCCATTATACATAAACGGTCTGCCTGCATTTCGAGCTCCCATGCTCTTATCCGTGTTATAAATAGGGTTTTTCTTATGTGGTCTCCAAGGACCAAATGGCGAGGTACTATACCAAATCTCTAGTTGTCCATTCTTCTGGGTGCCAATACCACTGTGATCTGAACCGAAAAGCCAGAACTTTCGATCGTGCAGTATTAAGAAAGAATCTACCATGGGCTTTTTCATTATGACTTTCTCGAGTTTCCACTGCAACGGAAAGTTTACAGCTCGATACAGACGAAGGTCCCCCTTTGCACTCCCCTCGGGCATCATATATATCTGCAGAAAACGTGTAATCTCAAATATGGAATAAATGACCCAACTAAAAAAACACTAAACCGTTTTATGGATTTGAGATCTTACGTTGCCTTTGTAGTCAAAGACGTATGGATAGGAAAGATGCCATGATTCATCCAAGGCGATGCCCAATTGCTCCCACGTTGCTCCCTTGTCAACGCTTCTCGCAACTCCAATGTCTCCTTGCATTGTGATTGAATTCTTAGTTTCAAAGAATAGGTACAGAACGTCTCCCTGAAATCGAGTGAGCAAAAATCAGGCTTCCGGAGAGATAAAAGGTAATCCGAGAACATAAATTACACTTAGAAAGGTCCATGATGTGCAACCAATACTTAGATGAATAAACAGGGGAAATGAATTTCGGGTTTCACTGTCATATCGATACTCGTTTGCAGGGAATGATGGAAAAGGATAATCATATCCATGTAAAATCAAACGTCAGATTTTAATCTACCAATTCAATGAGCTATGAGCTCCCGGGCAACGCTTATTCTCTCGAAAGTCGAAATATCAAAGCAATTTGTATCAACTCTCGAAAAAGAAAAGCGACATCACAATCATCCTCTTTCTCGTTGTCATATGCAGCCCATCAAATTGTACCGGTCCCTCCTCTCAACACAGAATTGACCACACTAGTTGATGCATAATGAACGATGGGAATCTAGAAAAGCGAATAAAACTTGAAATCTCACCAAAACATAGACAAAGCAACAATTAACTTGTATATATAGCGCATGTAGGAACTAGCACCAACTGGATAAGTTCATCATAGATCCCGACCCCATCAGACAATTTAAATAGTGCAATACCAAAAAGCAGATAACGATTTATGAATCAACTAATTAGAACAGTAGTGGCTTAATTTAAGCTGGAAAGGTAATCCATCAAATGATTAAACTAAATACAGGATTAAGCTCTAATACTCATCCACACTGAGTATAACGCTAACAACCGATCATCCATTCAGACTCTTTACTGCAAACTTCATCAGCCAGTGTCTAGTAGGCCAGAGGGATTTATCCAGGTCAAAAGAGAAAAGTATAATTAAATGAAAAGAATAATCAAGTTACCTTAACATAAAGAAAGGGATCAGCAACAAAATTACTGGGAAAACCGGGTTGTGAAGCTGAAGCACAGGTCACAATTGGGTTGGCCACAGGCCATGCTGCACTCTTATCCCTCTGTACATTCATCTGCATATGCCATCCATTTCCAGACTCAGAATTAATAAAGAAAATAAAATTAAAAAAATAGTCACAAAAACTTAAACCATCAATTCCTTCCCCCAAAAAGAAAAGCAAGCTAAAGTTTCATCATGCATGATTATACTCAGGCTGATTCCCAGAAGAGCATCAATAGTTACCAAATTCAGAAATTCCAAAAAAAAAATAAAAAAAAAAATCAAACTTTAAGGCAAAAGGCAGAAACCCAGAATCACCTGAACAGGAAAATTAATGAGAACCCAGAAAACCCATACCTCAAAATGGTAAAAAAAAATGGAAGCTTTGACCTAAAAATCAGCAATAAAAGACACTGTAAAAGAGTTCATTTTAGACTGTAAAGCTTACATCTTCAACAGCCTTAAGGGAGAAGGGAGAGTCGCCGTAGAAAACACCAATGGCCCACGAACCCTCATTGTCCTCCCGGCAGCCCAAGGAGGAGAGGCCCGCACTGACATTTGGCGTCAGCATGAGCCGGGAATAGAGGCCGGCAATCGAGCCCAGTACCACAAACGACACCACAAAGAAAGCGAAAGCCGACGAAAGATCACAGAGATCGCCGCTAACGTTATTGTTGCCGTTCTTGCTGCCGCCGCCGCCGCCGCTATTGTTCTTCCACCGCCACTTGCACCACCCGCCACCACTGCTCTGAGTTGCCGCGGCCGACCCCGAGACCGCAATTGAGACCGAACCCATCTCCAAATTCCAACAAAGACCGGATTTTTCAAAGCTGAGCCACCGGAAAAACAGATAAATAATAACAATAACTCTCACCGCCGGCACTTCAAACTAGAACACCAGCATTTCATGCGTGGAAATGTATCCATCTACCTATATATACAAACACGTCTACAACTCTTCCAAGAACCTAAATTTAGCAAACGAGAAACGTCAGATAGAGAGAGACAGAGAGAGAGAGAGAGAGAGAGAAACTGGGTGGCGTAGTGGACTAGCGGTGGCTGTGGGAGTAGACTCGCTATTGTCTATTTGTTTCTGGGAAATACTTGGAAACTTGCGAAAGGTGACGGAACAAAAACGTTAACTGCAACTTCGGGCAATCTCTCCAACATCATGAGTTGTCTATAACTACTATTGTACACATTTTTGGTCTTCTGCTCACTACAAAATATTTGCATCCATTCGGGAAAGATATCTAACGCCCTTTTTTTCTGTTCATTTTAGTTACAAAGATTTGGACTTTAGTTAAAAGATTTCCTTTTAATATGGATTCAATTGTTATACAAGTTTTTTTTCTTTTAAATAATTGTTATACAAGTTAAATTTTTAAAGTTGTTGTGATTGAGTACGATTTACTTATCATTGTGTGATTCATGGGGTACATATATTCGAGTAATAGCTGTGAGTTTCTCTGGTCATTAAAAAGAATGAAAATTGGTCATGTCTCGAGAGAGGTGAATGAGTGGCATAATTCTTGTACTTTGAGTTTGCTTCGTTCCTATTACTTTTAGGCTAAAATTTTATGTTTAGCCTAATAATATAAGGATTTCTAAGAGAATTGATATGTATTAGTATACTTTTCTATCAAAATATGATATGGAAACTACCGTGTGGGAGTTACACCTAATATGATGGGCTCCTTGCCTCCACAAAGTTACTGGGATTTAATCTTCAACTACTTTTCAAGTAAAGGGTGAAGGCTGGGGTAAGAGAATTTGACATTTGTGACCGAGAAAAAGGGAATTCAATAAAATTTTCAATACATAATTATGTTCACATTGTATACATACATTAACATTGTTTGTTTGGAATACAACAAAAGATCATTATTATGTTGATAATCATGTAGTTAGAAGTGTTTGTTGGGTGTGGATCGAAATGGGTAGGGCCTTCATCTATTGACCTTAATTAATGATCTCCACTAGTATATTGACAAAGAAGAGTCATGAAATCACTTCCATTTCCCACCATTTTCTTTTGATTGGTAGGAGTTGGGAAGTGCTAAATGAGAACCATTAAATGATTTCTAACTTCACATAGTCATATTTTCCATTTTCTTGACCTTTGTTTTGTTTTTCTTAAATTTCACAAAAATAAATTTGTACGAAAAACCTATTTGGTATATATAACTAAATTCTACTAGAGACCTAAACTCTAATAAGAGTTACTCCGTATTAATTATTAATAGTAAGAATAGAACTTAAACTATATATTTTAAATGATTTAAATAGTCCTCTTAATTCCATCCTCCATCAATAAGATTTTTATTATAGGACAATTATGATTTGCCTCAACCTTGTGGTCAAGCGGCATGAAGTGACTCCTCCCAAGTGGGAGGTCATGGGTTTGAGCCTCAATGGAGGCGATATTGACTCGTTGGGCTTCAGTATGTTGAGAAAGTATATGAACAGATACTACAATGTAATAGGGTCAATAGTATTAA
Source organism: Ipomoea purpurea (assembly GCA_009835305.1). Taxonomy (NCBI): domain Eukaryota; kingdom Viridiplantae; phylum Streptophyta; class Magnoliopsida; order Solanales; family Convolvulaceae; genus Ipomoea; species Ipomoea purpurea. Next base: position 13,039 of record VALG01014154.1, on the reverse strand, counting down.
AAAAAAAAAAAAGGATTCTTTATATGAATAGTTGAGTTTTTATTTATTTTTAAAATTTTATGGGCATTCACTTTGTTCCGAGATTAAAACAAATCTTAATCTCTCGATTAAATTAAATCTACTTAAATATTCATATCAAAATAAGATGACTTATTGTTTATTAGATGATATACTTGAGCTGCAATAACTAACTTAAAAACATGAAAGAGTAAATATTTATTATAGCAGTTAAATTCATCGAATAATTAGTCTGATAATTACAATGTCTTAAATTTAACTTTTCGTTTGAATTTGTGCTTTATGGGGCATGGGCAACCATGCAAGTGGATGGCCTAAAAGAGGTATATCTTCATTAAAAATTAAAATTTTAAAAATAAAGAAAGGAAAAAAATCATAATTGATGAGTAATATGCAAGTAAAACTTTTTGGAGTACTTGACCATAGCTTTCTATTGGCATCACCATATCAGCCATCCTTGACAAAAATGTCCTTATCCCACTATTACTATGATGCCATCACATCTCTATCCATTGATGTAACATTATCGATCAAGCTTAGGTTTCAATTTTCCATGGTAGGGATAGAATATTAATAAATGACCCAAATTGATTTGGTAAAATTTTACGGCGTCTAAAATGTCCAATAGTAATTCACCTATGAAACATGGGTTTAGATGATTGATTTGGACTAATTAACAAATTATTGTTAATAAAAATATTTTGATTTACTCATAATGTAAAATTACGCTAGTCTCTTTTAGTCGGAGAAATGCAGTTACCTTAAAATTTATGATGAATTGTACAATTTCTTTATTATTTTATATTTGGGATATGGGAATTACATTGTACTCATAGTAATTAGGAATTTGTTGAACAATTTTTTAATGTTGTAGAAATTGGATTATCAAAAGTCAAAAACGGACAGCTTGTGGTGCGAGACTACGGGCATTAACGTTGTTAGAATTGAAGTGATAATTAATTGTGAGAAGCTTCCTATAAGGAATTGATTGGCGTTGAACACTAGGACCATATTTTCAGGGGTAGGAAAGTCAATTCACTTCTGGTCAGCCTTCAACGGCGGCTAAAACTAGGTGGACAAGACACGTGCCGCCGTGTGCGGTGGCCTCCAGCCGCCTGAGTTGGTCGTAAATTCCAATTTCCAAGTTTTAGCCCAACCTAGTAATCTTAGTCAAGAGCTCCTTATGCCATCCTGGCCCCTTGAGAAAGTAACTTTTGCAACACAGGATGAAGCAATGAAAAACACTCTATACATCAAAATTAAACTTTATATAGTTTGATGATCATTCTTATTTTCTTTCTATCAAAAAATGTTATTTATAATATTTTTAAAGTAATAATTAGGTTCGATTTTTTTTTTAATAATTAGGTTTAATTCATTTTTAATCATCAGTACATAATATACATGTGAACAATACAAAATTAAATGTCGTTCTAATAAGTAATAAGGATGCCTATTTATATAACTAAGGAGAAATGTTAATGACTACATACTTCAATACTGCACATAATGATCGACTCAAATGTTTCTCAATTAGAGTGAAAAAAATTTCTAATCCTTTCGAGACGGGGCGAAGACAAAGAATATACTCTCTACCTATACCTCGTTGTTATCTCTATCATAAACAACTAGTCTAAAAAATGCAAGTTCTATACTCACTCTACTTTATTGATTTTACCCATAACAATTCATGGACTCGTGGTCTAATTTACGCTCTCATATGTATATATGAAGTTATTAAAAAAAAATTGTTAATTAGATCATATATACTTAGTTAATTCGGTAAAACTAAAATTAAAAAGTAAAAATTAGTTTGAGTAATGCACTAGTTAAACACATACATAACCTTATATTATAAGCGCATATCCTTCTATTTAATTTTTTAATATAAGACGACTTAATCATTTCAAAACTTTATTATTTATTTATTATTGTGTGCTATTATATTTATATATATAAAGTAGGCCATTAACAATAGCATAATTGTGCAGGGGACAAGGATGATGACTATGAAGATCCATATTTTAGTAGAAGCAATATTGGGGTATCTAGTATATTCCTAAACCCTAAATGGATAACATTTGGTATTTGGATCCCAATGGTGATCCGATCCGGCCAAACTACAATGTTGTAGTGGGTATATATACTTATCTTGTCTGTCTCTATGTCTGCATACACTACTGCATTAGCTTTAACACACTGCCCATGGGAATCTACGCCATTTATTTTTTCTCAATAGTGTTTGTTTTGTTTTCTTTTTTAATAATTGTTTCACAATTAAAATAATATATAGAAAATCAAACAATTAAATGTAATTATAAGATTAAAGGATTGTGGTGGGGTATATAGAAAGAATATTTAATTAGTATATATCCAGCAAAATTTAGTGATTTGAGACAATTGATAAATGTGTTGTTAATGTAACATTACAAAATTAAGAGATGGTGGGTGTTGCTTGCAATTGTAAAGTAATAAGGAAAATCTTTATCGGCAATTAGGATTTCACACTAAGAATATTCTTATTAAGGTGTTTTTTTGTGTTTTTTTTTTCCTAGTAATTGTAGAGCATCTTAAATAGGGAGTAGGTTTAGCCTTGTTTTGTTGTGACAATGTCATTGTCGGACAGGTAATCAACAAAGAATTTGATGAGGAATTAGTGCCGCCATAGCTCCAAATACAATGCTTGACTATAAGCATTGCCCACACCCCAATAGTTTGATGTTTTCCACTTATTTATTTACAAATACATGCAAAACATTCAATCCCAATTGTGTTCCTTTGTTTTTCTCTAGTAATTAATTAATTTTTAACAATTTTATATGTGTATCGTTTTTATTTAAAGCTTTGAAAAGACACCATAAACAAAAAGTATTTTTTTTGTTCTGGTTAGACAATTATATTGGTAATTATAAGGATTCAAATTAAATTTAACTTATTGTGGGAGGTATTTATTGGCCTTATTTGCCAGGTTACCTATGTCTATCAGCCTTATTGGTTTGAACCGAACATAATCTAAGTTGGTTACTTCCATGTGGTCATTTGCCGACTATGGTTACAAGGTAGGCTTTACTCATAGCGCGCACCTTTGGATAGTAGCTATGAGTTTTTTCGTAAATCAAAGAATTTTATCATGGGTGACAAAGAAAATTTACATTTAATACGTACTCAATAGTGTGCACTAGGTAAACCATACTCCTGTATAATAACTCACAAACTGCTTTAGAATGTACAAAGGGAGACTTGACTGAGAAGATATTGATAATAATCATACTCATTATTTTTTATTTTAGTACAAGAATCATTTGGTGTCACTAGTGATCTGAGGTAAAAGGCAGGGTGAAATTGAAGAATGATAGATGGTGATGAAGAATGTGAACAATTAAGCTAGCTAGGACCACATTGACTTGATTCTCTTCTCAATAATGCACAATTATTATATATTATTTTATATGCACAATAATTCAGTGGTCTGATCTGATCTGTCCACAATTCATCCTATGAAAATGAAATTACATCACTAATATTCATCATCTGTTGCCCTCCTGGGATGGTATATATGGTGTTTGAAAACAACTCATCACATCCCTTCATTTATGTCCAAATGTCTTATTGCCACCTCTGGACGGCAAGGATTTCATAACATCATTCCTCCAATCCAAACAAAACAAAACAAAACAAAATACTTTACACAAAGAATATTCAAACAAATTTATTCTTGATTGCTGAGTGTATATACGATAACACGGATAATTTTTGCATTAATTAGATAGGCTTGAGGGTTGAATCTTTTTCAAAAAAATTGTATATAGTGCCTGAAACACTAGTTTCAATTAACATTATAAATTATTTTTTTTTTTCATATAGAGAGTCGTAGTACTTAACACTTCTTTTAATTAACAAAATAAACTAAATCGAGATTCTTGAATCATATATATTATATTCAAATATCGGTATATACTACAAAAGTGTTGTCAAATCATAGTTTAGCTGTATTGGCAATATCCCACGAAAAGCAAACAATATATTAAGGTGGAATAGGGCCAAATAATGGACGAAAATGTGGATTTGGCTTATTACTATTCTTGAAGATTCATATGATCCTCCATTTATTATTATTATATTCAATTCAAAATACAATTATACCTTTAATAGGTGTGTATTATGAATATGCTTAAGAGCTTCTAAACGGATAGTGTCATTATCTTTAACTACTTTATGAAAAGTAAGTTACATTAGATGGGGGTGATATTAATGACATAGTATTTTCACTGTCCTTCATTAAAATTTATCAATGATTAAAAATTTGAATAAAAAAATACGAGTTTAATTTTATAATTATTATAAATTTTTAATTTTTAATATTTATAAAATTATCCTTTCCTCTTTTCTTTTTATTTTTCAAAAATCCTAATATGCCCTAACTGTGGGATCCTAACTGTATCATACTCAGATTAATCTTCATTTGCACCACATCAATTCAATTAAGTGGTTAGACTGAGTGCACGGTCACTCATGCCAACTAAACTGGTTAAAAATCATTAATTATTGAGCTACTCAAATTGATGGATTATATCAGTCTTGAAAAAATTTTCCCAGCTGAACCCTACTACACGAGTGCATATTGGGTAGCTTGTGTGCATTCATGATAGGTGAATTACACACAAGCTAGCTATCTTGTCAGCATTAACACACACACATATTGTTTTTCTTTTGATAAGGAAAAATTGCACTTTTCGTCCCTATGTTATAAGGTAATTATAGAATTTGTCCATAATTGTTGATTGTGCTCACTTTTCGTCTATACGTTATTATTGACTTTGCATTTTTGTCTTTTTTATTAACTTTTCATGCTCACCTTTTGTTCTTAAACTATACTAACGTTGCAAATTTTGTCTCTAATATTTTTTTAGTAGAAAGACAAAAAATACAACACCAATGATAACTTAAAAACGAAAAGTGAGCATGATCAATAATTAGAGAGAATTCTCCAATTACCCTAGAACTTAGGAACGGAAACTATAATTTTTTCATAATTAAACTTTGATTTATCGAAAATTTCACCGCCACTACTCAAATATTCACTATAGGGGAAACCCGTCTTGTCAACCTAGCCGGCAAAGAACTACAAGAAAGTAAATCAACATAGGTTGCTTATAACTGATTCACTCAAATCAAAATTAAAAAACTAATAAACAACTATTACAAAAAATTAAACTTTAAATTTTATTATTATCAAATCAATTATTCAACAACTTAATTGGTTAAAGTTGCTTCCTATAATTAAACTATCATCATATCATTGGTCAGCTAATTAATTAAACTATCAGCGATGATGAAACATCTAAAGATCATCAACCCACTACCTTAGCTCACTCCTTCTTGGAAGTTGGAATGGAGCTAGCTAGTGGCTTGCTTAGCTACTATACCAAGTTTATAATTGCACAAAATATTATACATACACACCCACTAGCTAGCTCATTTATTGGTCAAAATTTAGGCTAAACCAATAGCAAAATTTGACTTTATTATATTATATAATAGTAAATTATATATATATTATATATATATATATATATATATATATATATATATATATATATATATATAAGTACTGAATTAAATGTGGATCCCGTGAGATCGTGCGAACTGAAATCTTATGCTCATTAAACAAATTACTCCAACAATTTGAGAGGGTAAACGATACATGTATTATGTATATATACCTAATCCAGGATAACTGAATATATGATTATGTGGTTGTACTTATTTAATGGAATATTTATAAGATAACCATTATTGCTTATTTGCTTACATCCTGCTCCTAATCCTACGCGTTGGTGATGCACGACGGCACGATCAGGAGCCTTAGCTTCTATTAAAGTTACAAATCAACAACAGACGAACATAAACCAACTAAAAAGGATTATCTTACGTGGCTACTAAATCTGATAGTTTATATTGTCACATTGCGCATTAAAAGTCAAAAATCATACACATATAAGGGTAGTTTTGGGTAATGTGGATAATGTGAATACTCTCGTTCTAAATACATCTATTAGAATATAATGTAAGATACAAATTAGATTTAATATTATGATATTGTAATTATTATTTATTATTTTATATATATAAGCAAAAATAGGCAGATCTTTTGGTGGATTAAACTTTAATTTGAAATATTATACCTATCCAAAAATAGTATTATACCATATATATACCCCGTGCGTTCAAGGTCATTAAAGATATTAATAATAATAATATATATTAAATAATATAATTATATATTAATTATTAATATATTTATTAAACCATATAAATATAATAAAAAATTAAGAAATATGTATTATATATAGAGATAAAATTTAATTAAAATATTAATGTTTATGTTTAAGCAAATATATAAAATGTAAATTTTGCCATAGTATAGCATATATTAACCTATTGATGCACTATGAATAGAGGAAAAATTATTCTTTGTTGAACTTATTGGAGGCATCGTGATACCTAATTTTTATCGTACTGCATCACAAATAAGGTTTTATTAAATATCAATTCATAGACTCACCGAAATTTGAAATTGCCAATTTGAAAATATTATCTCGGGAAGTTAGGAAGGACTGCTTGGAAGACTTCTACATTTCCAAGACCACAAGAGAAGGAAAACAATCGATTAATTTTTTTTTTCGTTTTTGAAAACAACAAATCAAAATTTCTAATTCATCTTAGATTACTTATTCTAAAAAGTGTTGCGTACATTTGACCATGATTAAAAACAAACTTTTTCAAAAACAAATTCACATGCGATATAGAAAAAAATGTTGTATGTAGTATAAAGTATATGGAATTTAATTCAAAAAAGTTTATACAATAATGCTAAATCTATCATTATAATAAAAGCAGTAAGTTTCTACCCTATTCATTTTCCGCCCACTCAAAACGGTGTCACTTTAGGTAAGTAAATATCTGTGTAGAATTTATTGTTTTTACATGACTTTTCGGCTTTCCAATGCCCTATTTCCGGCTACTTTGTTCAGTTACCAGTAAAATGATTAGACTTCTAATATTGAAAAAGACTTCTAATGATCAAGCTACACTAAATCTAATTCAAATTTCAAATACATAAATACATAATACAGATACAAGGTAGTACAAATAGAGCCCATAAAGATTAAAATGCTCGCGCTACTGTCCAACAGTCTCTTGGTGGTCTTGGAAAATGAAAAGGTCTCCAACAGCCTTCCTACTTCCCAGATAATATTCAAATTTTGGCAATCAAATTTCGGAGTCTATATAAACCTCTGTGAGTAGACAGATGCACTCCAAAGTTCAGCTATCTCTTCGTGCATCTGGTCTGAGCAAGAATAATCTTGGGTATGATGCTAAGATAACATATTGAAGGTATTACTATGATATATATATTATATAATATATATCTATTATATACTAGTATATTATATATTATATGAATATATAATAATTAATATAATAATGAAATAATATTGTAACCATATCTAAGATTTTAGAAAGGGAATCACTTCCCTTCAAATCCTATGTTGGAGGGAAGTGTGGACATTCTTGGAATGTGTGGATGTCCTAAAAGATTGAATATTGAAACCAGAACATCGGAAAGTGTTGAGGGCTTTGGAATGTCACATCCCTTGCGTTTTGTGTTATATTAATTTCTGAACAAACGCACTCCCTTAGGGGTCGTTTGGTTCACGGAATGTCAGATTACCTTAGGAATGTTAGATTGCTGGAAGTAGATTACTGGGAATGTTAGTTTCCTGTGTTTTGTTAAAATTGGGGTATGTAATATAATGATGTTTGGTTTAGGGTTATCTTTTATACACACTATAATATCATTAACATATTTTCATATATTTAATAAATTTAAAATTAAAATAAGATAATAAGATAACGGTATCATATATAATTACATAATTTTAAATATTAACTAAAATCTTATACTTGAGAAACAAATTATTTGGTATAATACTAACAGTTACCATTTAAAAATAAAAAAAAAAATATATATAATTAACAAAATAAACTCTATAGCATTTAGTATGATAATATAGTATATAGTTGTGATATAACCGAGGCTTAAGTGATAGATAAGCATCAATAATAATGCCATATCAGGATATAGATGAGATAAACATAGACCAAACACTCGGAATGTGGCTTTGGAAATGTCACATTTTCCCTGGTTATGGTTATATAAACCTGAACCAAAACGGCGCCCTTCTAGGTTTGTTGCCGGAATGAAGCAATGACCTTGTAATAACATGTCATTTACCAATTTTTGGGTTTATTGACCAATTTAACATGTTTGAGGATTTAATTACACTTTTGTAAAATTTAGAGGGACTAATTGACCTTTAGGGTAAATTAAGGGGGGTATTTGACCATGTTTCTCTTTTAAAATATGAGTAGCAAACATTTTGGCAAGCTCAATGTATGTACATAACAAGTAAATCAAGTATCAAAGTTGTAATGGATACAAAAAGAACGGCAATAAATTTAAGTAATATTATTGAAAGAAAGACTAAATTACAAATTATTAAAACTGAAGTGTAATCAAGTATCAAAGCTGTAATGTAGTCCTAAATTAATTTATCTGTGAATTATTTCAATCAAGAGAATTTGCTAACTGCTTACATACAAATATTCAATAAATCAATAAAAAAAATGCATGAAAACATAGTTAGATTGCACTGTAAGTTTCCTTAATTATATCAGAATCAAGTATCCAAAGCTGTAATCAAGTGTCAAAGCGTTGTAATGTAGTCTAAATTAATTCATCTGTGAATTATTTCAGATCAAGAGAATTTGCTAACTGCTTACATACATTCTCAATAAAAATGCATGAAAAAATAGTTAGATTGCACTGTAATTTTTAAAAAAACTTAAGCTTTGACTGATACTCAAACATAAAAGAAAATAGCCTTTGATGTTTAAAAATAAAAATCAAATATTATACTTTATAGAAAAAATACTTTTGGGAAAGCTAATCACTTAGGCACTATACTTTTATTTTTTTAAAAGAATAAAAATCTAAACAAATTAACGGAAAATGACTATTTTACTAAAACTGTTGCATATAAAATTAAAGATTATATGAACTGAAACTTATAAATTTACTCAACTTAAAAAAAAAAAAAAAAAAAAATTGAGTAAGAATTCCTATCAAATGTACTATACATACTTTAAAAAGAAATAATTTTGTGACAGATGCTAATATAGTATCTATCTTTTAAGTAAAAATAAAACAATATAGAAAAATTTGTGGAAAGTGTAAATCTACTAAAACTTTAATATAAAATCAGAGTTGATGGCAGAAATTCCATGTTAAATATACTTATACTTAATTTATAATATCTTAAAATAAGATAAATTTTCAACTCTTCTTTTAATCTAATAAAAAAAAATTAAATTGTAGTCCTAAAAATGAAAGAAAAGCTTATAGATCTGCTAATCAGGGACGGAGCCCGGAATTCTGTTAAGGGGGCGACAATCGAGAGGATGGAATTTATTAAAAGCATTAAAACAAAAAGAGATTAAGAAAAATAAATGTAAATAGTATTACCTAAGAAAATCATGTGTAATATTAGGTGGGCATATGGAGCGAAAAAAACAACACGCAGAACGTTTAGTTTAAAACGGTCGGGATTGTGTGTATGATTGGCAAAGATGTATTTTTGGAAAGATCTGAATTAGACCAATGTTTGCAAAAATTCGCACCTAGCGCGCTAGGCGCCATGCCACCGCCTGCCGGTAAGGAACGGCCTCCGCGGCCTCCTCCGGTAGACCGCTCTAACCGGCGGTTCGACGGTTCGCGCGCGTTTTTTTTCTTTTTTTTTTATTTAAATGGTCGGATAAAGTTTCGGAAGCGCAGGCTAACTTTTTGACTCGGGTTGTCGTTTTGGACAATTGTTTTTTTTCAGATCGCGTATTTTTTTTGAGGGATCTATCCTGACCGCAACAGCCGAAGGCGGTTTGTGTCCACTAATTTCTCAAAAAAATGCTTCTTTAGTCTTAATCTTTAGTTCTTTTATGTTTTTAGATGGTTTAAAACAATCCTTTTGAACAATTTTACAACCCCACTGTTTGTTAAATAGTTTCTAGAGAAAAGGTAACTATGTGGCACAACCTTATGTTCTTTAGTTACTAAATTTTAAAATTGTTACGATTTTGATTAAAAAAATAAAATGGAAAAAAAAAATCGGTGCGCCTAAGGGCTGCCCTTGGCCGCCTTAGCGTCTTTTGCAACACTTGGAAGTTAACAACATCATTAAGGTCAAGATAGGGCCATAGGAGCTGCACACAATTCGTAAGTTACATTTAAGACCAGCTGAAACCTTAAAAAAACGAATAATTTAGGATCCTAAACTAACCATTTTTTTTCAATTGAGTCTAATTTGTAAGTTTTCTAGGGTTGGCTAGCAGGTTCTTTTTAATTTAAAATATTTTGTAAAAATATGTTTATTATTTATTTATTTCTAAAAAAAAAAAAAAAACAGATCGTCTAGCCGGGCCGGCGATGGGATTGCGTCCTCCTATCGGCCGGGGCAGCACGATCTGGTTTCCTCGTTTTTTTTTTTTTAAGTTTTAAATAATGATTTAAATAATAAATTATTTTTTAAATAATATTGTAAAATAAAAAAATATTATTTTAAATTAAAAGTGACTGTTAGCAACCTAGAAAACTTACAAATTAGATTAATTGTAGAAAAATAGTTAGTTTAGGGATCTAATTGTTGCTTTTTTAGGTTCAGTGGCCTAATTGAAATTACTGTGTGCAGTTCGATGGCCTATTTGACCCTTATTCCCTTATAATTTAGAAGAAAAATCAACATGAAGAACACGGGTAATACTGAGTATTTATAGAGCTTAAATCGAAAATCGCTTCGAAGATCTGAGGCCATCTTGGGTTGAATTTCAGCGAATGAACCAAGATTTTAGCGTAGAAGTTTTTTAGGACAATGATTGAGAGTGCTTGGTTTACAGGAATAAAATATACTGTAATAAAATTACACCCTTAAATTTCAGTGTTTGGTTTACAGAAAATTCATAATCGCATAACAGAAAATTTCATAATCTCACAACTGAGAAATTCATAATCTCATAACAGAAGAATTCATAATGCTTATAACAGAAAAATTCCATAATCTCATGGTTCCAAAGGTGAATAGTGTAGGCATTGGTTCTAAAGCTGAATGTGCCAGGCATGGATTCATAATTTCATGAATGGTCGCTGATTACGGACGGGGAGAGTATATACGGCATGGTTCCAAAAGTGAATGTGGCGATGCATGAATTCATAATTTGATGAATGTCCGAAATTATGAATGTAATGGAAAATTCATATCTGCTAACAGAAAAATTCGATAATCGCCATAACAGAAAATTCGATAATTCTCAGTAACTGGAAAATTGCAGTAATCTCGATAACAGAAAAGTCATAAATCTCATAACAAAAGAAATTACATGAATCTCATTGATTCCAAAGGTGAACTGTATAGGCATGTTCCAGGAGAGTGAATGTGAGGCATCATGTAATGTGGAATTTAATAAATAAAAAAAAAAAAAATATTAACGGTTGCACTAACACCTTTCAGTGAAACCGGGTGTTCACCTTCATTGGGCAGATAACGTGCTTGATCAGCGGATGCGGAGGGCAGGCATAAACAAGTTGATTTTGTTTGTTTCTTTTTTATAGTTAATTAAAATTAAACTAAGGTTAAATAGATAAAGCAGTGACGGTGTTCTACGGGCAATTCTGCGTGCTACCAACGGCCACCATGTTGAACCAAGATGATTTTTTGTTCAATGTTTTGACTTTTGGATTTGGTGCAGTGATTACTTACTATTTTCGCAGTGATGGCGCAGGCTAGAGTGACTTGTCGTATTTCAACGACGTTCAGGGTCGAAGCGTCCTTCTCTCACGAGTGTTCCTCTCAACTCTGTGCTCAGCCGCTATAGTGTGTTTATAGTTTGTAGCTTCGTCCGGATGTTGAGGGGGAGATCACGGAGCAAAGATGACGGGAAAGCAGGATGATACAGGAAGAAGCCAGCATGACCAGCGTTGGGGAAGGACATGCCACTTATACAAGACGAGTTTTGTAGCTCCTCAGTTGTTGGATGTATTGGAGGGAGACCGACGGAGCAAAGGATGACGGGGAAACAGGATGGATAAGGCATTGTTGAGTAATTTGCATTGTGCTTTTAGTAACAAAAAGGTTAAATGAGTTATTAGATGATGAACAGAACGTTAAATTAAAGCGGAATAGTTGATTGGATTGAGTGGGTACTAGTGTTGGCCCCCGCGTTGCAGCGACCGATGGGGGATGATTATGGAGTGCCAAGGGTATATGAAATATTTTTGTTGATATTAAAGAGTTATAGGAGCGATAAGATTTAGGATGTGAATAAAGATAGACAGGGAATATAAGTGTTGATCAGCTGTCCGATAAAACAAAACAATTAATTATTAAAAGGATGTTCTTTGTAAATTAATTTCAAATGACACTGTAGACTTCCAAGGTAAGCGGAGTGTGTGACGGTACGAAAGTTTGATGGCGAAGGGAAGAGATACTAGAAGGAATGATTTTTACGAGTACTGGTTATTGGATGGGAGAGTCTTAATACAAAACAATATATAACTAAAATTATTAAGGGAATAATAAGTTAGCATGATCTTACAGAAGTTGATCTTACTTATTATATTAACTAAAGATACATATATTTTGGGTGGAACCGGATGCCCATAAAGGTGAGTACCAGCTGATTAATACTGAATTACATTAATTGCTATAATAACAAGTTTGATCTATGGTAGTTTGGTAGTTTAGTATTGGTATATTATAAAGAGGTAATGCTTTATGAGTAAATTTAAAACTACCAGTTCCAGCAAGAACATAGAGGTAAGGTAACCAATATACAAGCTGTAAATTTGGTAAGGTGAAGAAATAATAATGCTTTATAAAGAAAATAATGACTTTTAGTACAATTTAAAATT